>RJWM01003788.1:0-108674 GCA_004363535.1 Dasyprocta punctata
TTTTTTTTTTTTTTTTTTTTTTTTTTTTTTTTTGTGGCACCTGGAATCGAACTCACAACCTCATGCCTACAGCCAGGCATGTAAGCCACTGAGCCAAGCTCCTGGCCCTAGTTTTTTGAGACAGGGGCGCACTATGTAGCCCAAGCCGGCCTCGAACTCACAAGGCTCCCCTACCTCAGCCTCCTGAGTGCTGGGATTAAAGGCCTGTGCCACCATGCCTGGCTTTCAGTGCATATTTTTTTACTTCCCTGCTTTTTCTCTTTTTCCCCCACCTAACTGGGTATAAATACTATCTTTTTGGAGTCAAGTGCTACTTTATTTGCTTTATTCAAAGTCAACATGGCTGTGTTTTATTCCACATGACTCTCTGGAGTATGAGTTGCATTTTTCTTATTGAAATATCTGCATATGAAAGAATATGTAAGGAAAAATGATGAACAATTACTCATTTTTATAAGAAACATTCAATTAGGAGAAATGTTCCATTCAGCTGAGGATATCTGTATGCTAGGTAAGTCATTTTGCTGGCTGAGCTACACTAGTACAGGAATGAATTTAGAAGTATTCCATTTGAAGCATATTTTTTTCTTTTGCTGTTCACCTGGAGGTTATGATGTGTGTCATTTGGCACATCACAAGAAACAAGATTCTCTATGAGAATTCTTATTCAAATGTGCAAATTAGAAGAGTACATGGAGTTACTGGTCCAGTGGATGAGTCAACCTAATTCTCCCCTTTTTTTTCTAGTATGCTTTTAGGTAGTATTCTAACAGCTTTCCTGATGAAATATTTTCTGCTATTTAGAAAGAAATCTTTTAACTCAAAAGTCTTTTAAGTCCTTATTAATTGTTTAGTCCAGTGCCTGTGGTTGTTTCATAGGAAGGAGATCAGATCCAGAGAATATAAATCACAAAGCTAGTATGAAGCAAACAGCGGAATAATTTTCAGTTCTGCTCACCCTTCCCAATGCTACCAATATTATTTGCATTTTTACCTGTTTTATCAACTCTCTCACTGGTTGTGTTCTAAGCTCCATCCATATGATGGTTGCAGACAAATGGTTGAGGATTGGAGTGTTTAAATAATCCCATTTTATTATTAGACAGATCTTACTTTATTCTTATGTCTTATTTGTTCAGGCTGCAGTAACGACATTTCATAGATGTTTCATAGATACAATAGATGTTCAAATTTTCATCAGTCTGGAGGCTGAAAGCCTAAGACTAGCACGGCATCATGGTCAGGATCTGTGAGGGTCCTCTTCTCGTTTTGTAGTTAGCTACCTACTTGTGTGTCCTCATATGTCTGGGGCTGGAAAGAGTAAGAAAACTCTCCTGTGTTCTTTTTTAATGGTGCTGATTTCATCATTACATTTTCAACCCAAATCCAAATATCCCATCTCCAAATGTCCTGACTTGGGAATTATATTGCATGATAAAAATTTGAATTGAGAGCCCAGTAGAAAAATAATGTTACTTGAAAATAGTTAATAATGGTTACTTGAGTGGGTTTACTCGTCTTAAAATATTGTTTTGGTCACAGGATTAATAGATACTACATTCCCATCTTCAAGCAAAGTGTATGAAAAAGCATTCGAAGAGATAATACATTTGTGTACAGTCCTTATTGTATAGTATGTTCACTTCAAAGGTGGTTATTACTTCATAATGAATTTAAGGACTATAGAGTATATAAGTTGCAAATAAGATATTTTACCCATTTTTTTAAAACATTGCATAATTTGAAGTCATTACTCCTGTGGGGTACAGAGTTTTAGCACTTTTTTATTGGTTTTAGTTTCTAAATAATCAATTAGTATTTTCACTATAAAGAGATGAAATTTTGTTGTTAGCTCAAAAATATGTGTGATTGTTATGTTTCTCTATTGTAATCAGCTCTTGATAATGATTTCCACAAAACTGAGAGGGGAAGTTAGAATACCGTCATGCTGGGGAATCCTGAAGAGTTCAGTCATGAGGACCTAGGACATTCAGCTTTACTCCTGGTTGTTTCTTTTCTAATATTGTAAAGACATTGATACACTTGTATTAAGTCCTATGTCAGTAGTTACGTTATTCACTTATTTGAACTCACTAACCTCTGTCTTTTGCTGTAAATAACTCAGTGAAGTTTGAGTCAAATATGTGAAAACTGAGTGGACAGTCTATGAGGCAGGTAACTGAAAATGTCAGAGACATCTGAAAAACTTTGAACACTACTTCATGATACTGAGAAATGAGCGAGACTTTTTCAGAAGTGAAAATGTTATTGTTTTTACAAGTTTTAAAGGTTTATATATATATAGGTGTATATATATATGTGTATGTATATGTATGTGTATGTATATATATATGTGTATATGTATATATACATACATATACATATATATATATGTAAAATAATGGATAAATAACATGATACCTGTAACTTACTTCAAAATAATCTGGAAATGAGGAGTATGCAGAAATATCTATGAAAGAAGATTTTTTCAAATTTGGTAATTATTGAAGAAAGACATTCATTATAATCTTTCTCTTTACTTTTGTTAGTACTTCACATTTTTGTAATAAAAATTCAAATATTAAAACAGGTAAAATAATGACTCTCCTTCTCTTAAAAAAAAGACCTCTGAAGTGGTTGGTCATGCTCCACTAGTTAATAGAAGATAATCACAAATTTAAAATTAAAATAAATCCAGAAACTTCAAGTGTGAATACAAAAATAAGGTTTGAGGGAGTGGAAAGAAAAAGAATTAATAACTAGCCACATCTACCTACAAATTCTAGATACATTAATATTATTATTTGATAGGAAAGTATATAAAATTCAATTTAATAAGAATATATGTGGACTCTACATTTCATTCCTGATGTTAAATGGTAGAGAAAATAAAGATGATTAGACATCCTCTAAAACTTTAATAACATGTTTTATATGTTATAATAGAGTTTAGAATAAAATGCTCTGGGAATCCAAGTCATAGAACAATTAATTCTGCAGAAGTTGAGAATAGGAGTATGAAAAGATAATAACTGAATTAGAGCTTGAATAAAGAAAAGTCTACTATGTAGAAGATGATTTTGCTTTTAGATATATTTATCAAAGAGTATTTGATATGGTATCTTTAAAACAAAAGTTCCCAAGGAAACACTTTTCCCCTTTCTCAGGGGTGGTCTCCAAGGAAGCACTGCTGACTGGAGCCTCAGATTATCTGTTCATTTATTTATCCACCCAGAATGATTGCCTGGGGAACACTGGTAGATAAAAAGAGAAGGACCTTTCACATAGACAAAATTGCCAGCAACTCAGACAGTGAACTGTTAATGGCACTAGAGAGAGTAAGAGTGCATGACCGGAGACAAAGCTTAGAGATAAACTGCAGCCGGAATGTGTCCTATATTCTAGGGTAAGGAGTTTGCTTTTCAAAATTAATTAGTTAATTAATTAGCAGTTCTGAAAGTTAAACAAGGAAGCACTGAGTTACTTCCCCAATCCTTTTTCATTATTTTATTTTGAGATAGGGACTTGCTAAAGTGCCCAGCTGTCTTCAAACTTGTGATCCTGCCTCCTCAGACTACTGAATGTCTGGAATTGGTCACCCAATTAGGGTTCTGAATTTTGCTGTATAGCAAAATGATAGTCACTTGAAGTTGTTAAGCAACTGATCGACCTAGATATTTTCCTATTTTATTAAGAAGCTCTAACAGCACCCTAAGTGGTTGATTAGAAAGAAATAAATTTAAAACAGGGAGAATAATTAGCAAGTTATTTCAATGGTACAAGCAAAAAGTGATGCAATTAGTCTTTGATAGTAAAGATGAAAGAGAGTCTTTGGAGTTAACATGGGTAAGACTCAGTCATCACATGGATGCTAGCAGAGTGGTAAAAATAAAACACAAATGAACAGATGAACATGTTGTCCCTATGGGAATGGAGTGGATAGGGCATGATCAGATCAATCTTTGTCTCGGGTTTCCAGAAATGAGTGAAGCAGCTATCATTGCACAAACCAAGACCATTGTCTCCTGAAGTCAAAGTATGAAATCACAAACAAGAAGGAGGTTCAAGGGGAAGTATGTATTGGAAATAAAAGAACAAAAATGTTCCCAGTAGCGAGCAAGGGTCCCAGGAAGTGTGGTGCTGGGGTGAATTGTTTGTCTTGGTCTTTTATGGGTAAGCAGAGCGCAGAACTTGTTCAATTATCCAGTGATCACCTATCATAGGCAGCTCACAGGTTTAGAATACTCTGGGAATTTAGGTCTTGTAGTTTAAAGTTTAAAGAAAATTAGTTACTCACCTGTTACTCAGCATTTCTGAGTTTCTTGAAACTCACCAGGAAGTAGGGAGGGGATATTAACTAACAGTGTATCCTAAGTTTCTTTGGTGGGAATTAGCATTCTTATTTTAACTCCTTATGCTTTGTCTTGCATTTGCTTTTGCAATCTTAAGCTTAACTAGCTGCGTGGGGTGAATCAGCGTTTACCTGGGTGTATGTGCTGTTTTCTTTCTAACCAACTGTAACCAACTTTGTAACCAATCTTAGGCCCTGCTTACTTACACACTAAATAGCTAACCTGCATTTTGCACCTCATCAGCTAGCCATAGTTTTCAAAAATGTTCTTGAATATGTGGTTGTTTAAATAAAGAACCATAGTTCACTAGGGAAGAAAGGAAGATACATTAGCATTTATGCCTGCCATAGCTTTTTAGAGCCCTTTCTCCTAAAGACCCAGTCTTGTCTTCAAATGGTGTTTCCCGGGTCTAAGCACCACACTGAGAAGTGGAATTCATGCCAGGACTGCGAGCTTCTATTGGTATATTTATTTAAGTCTTCTGTTTGCTCCTTCTTGATCTTTTTGTATAATGTAATATTTAATGAAAAAGTACTTTCATTGGCTTCAGATCTAGCTTGCCCTTAGAAACTCTACATTGCATTAGCTGACTGCAGAGCTCCCTGAAGATCAGACAACCCTGCTTTTTAATCCTGACCTTGTTTCCTACTGCGCTTTACTTCTGATAAATGCTGCCTTCCTACCTGTGCTGTCCTGGGAGTCTATCATTTTGATTTCCCCTAGCAGGCACAGTTCTGTAATAGCAACTTCTACTATCTGTCCAGAGTGCAGAGGAAAACTGCTACGAGAGCCTCAATGATGTTCTTGCTTTTTTCTCCCATGCACTTCTTATTACCTTGGTAAATACAGTGTCATTTAGATCTTCTCAAAGAACACAGTCAGCTAATGGGTCTTCTGATCTTAGTAGTTGATCCATTCTGGTGCATCCTTTCTGCGAGTCCTTTGATTTCTTCCTTCACAACTTGTCACAGCAGTTCTGGCATCTTTTTGTGATATAGTACAGGCCATAGGTTTTCCAGTTTCTGAGTCATTCTAAGAGCACATCAGAACTGGCCTGCAGGGTTTTGCCAGGTGGTGAAATTCTGTGTCATGAAAGAATATCACTAAAATAGACAAGACTCCCTTATCCAGTTTGCCTTCATTATTGTTGTGGCATCCTTAATATCAATTCCTGGGACTACTCTTACATTTCCTATTGACAAATAATAGAGGCTATCAAGTCATTTAATATGTAATTAGCCTCCTTCCTTAGCAGGTCCAGCTTTTCTGAGTTGGACCATATTGCTACTTGACCCTATGTACTGATCTGATGGCCAGGAAGAGAAGAAATGGCAAAATCTATGAAGGACGAGTATCAGCTGTGAGTAATCTGGCTTCACTGAGTTCTCCATAGTCTTCCACAAGGTGGGAGGGAAGAGGCTGCTGTCTTTAACAAGAGCAATGATCACCTTTTGCCAGACAAGACACTTCAGAGGATCTAGCTGTGCAAATTTCTCAAGCATACTTTCCCAGATAACTGTTATCTAAGTCTCAGAAGTCCAGTAGATTCTTTTTAAATTATTTTATTTTACTTTATTTTATCTTGCTTTATTTTATTTTATTAGTGTATGTTTGCCGCTCATGTAGTTTACAGTCTGTCTTGGTTACTTTTCTCTCATTTCTGAGACAAAATACCTGATGCCCAAAGTGAAAGAAGGAAAGGTTTTATTTAGCTTACAGTGTTTTGGAGGTTTCAGGTATAATCAGCTGGTTTCAAGGCAAGGTGGCATGGCTAAGGGTTAGTCATTCACTGTGTCTATGGCAGATTCCACAAGTGGCAAGAGTGAAAGGGCAAAAAAAAGGGAAAAGTATGCCTCCTTCCCTTCCTTATATTGTATGCCAGTTTTCTGCCCCTGGGTGAGTGCAGCACTCACACAGCCAATCCCAGTGCTAGACAACAAACCAATCATAAAGGCTAGATTCAGATGCCTTCAAAAGGCCTGTCCCCCATGACCACATGAGGCTTTGGGGGGGCATCTAAACACAAGCCATAACATTCCACCCCCTGACCCTCCAAAGACTCATGCACATACTTTTTGCAAAAGACATTTAGTTCATCTGTAAGAGTTGCCAAAGTCCAAACAGTTTCAGCATTGTTGAAAAGTCCAAGACGCAAGTCTCCTCCAAGCTCTAAGGCAAACCCTTAGCTGTAAGTCCCTGTACAAATGAAAAGTTAAACACTTTCAACATTTAATGGCACAAGATAGACCTTGCCATTCCAAAAGGTGCAAACAGAAGGATGCAAAGCACTGGGACCAAAGGAAGCCCAAATTCAGCAGGGCAAACGTTAAGTCCTGTAGTTCCTTGTGGAATATTTGAAGCAATCTGTGATAAGTTGTGAGTTCCAAAAGGCTTGTGTAACTCCACTCCCACAGCACTTCTGGTGGTTGTAGCTCCCACAGCTTTTCTCTGGGAGTGGCTTTGCTCCCTCCTTGCAGGTTTCCTTAGACAATCTATGTTCCTGGCTTTTCCAAACTTCTGGGTTCTCCACTGCACCTTTGGCTTCACACTCATAGCTTCACATATTGCCCTCTCAGGGACATACTGCCTGGTCTCCCAAGCCTTCTAAAATCAGGGTGGGAGCCTTTTTAAGCTCAGAACTTTTGCATTCTGTATGTTCCTAAAACCAGCACCATATAGATGATGCTGAAGTCTGCTGCCAGTTGGAGCAGTAGCCAGGCTTTCCTCTCTCTTGGCCACAGGGGTCAAGTACCTGGATCTCTGGGCACTCTGAACCTGATTGTGAGGAAAAAATTCTCTGTGCTGCCATCATTCTGGAACCCAGTATGGTAGCCACTGTTTTGGGACTTGGTGTGGCCACCACCTCCATTCTGGAAAATAGCGAGATTGCAAAACATGGAGACTTGCTGCTGCTTGTGATGCCCTAAGACCACCTTTTATGTTCTCCTCTTCCTTCCCAATAATAGAGATCTCAGCTCTGTCTTTGCAATCTTTTTCTTGGCCAAACTCACAATGTTTTAAATCATTCTACTGGGCTCTTTACTCTTGATTTGCTATGTAAATCTGGCTAAAAGCCCTCACAATAGCTATGCCACTGGCTCAACATTTGACTGCCTTGAAATTTCTTTTGCCAGATTAACTAGTCTGACACTCTTAATCTCAGTCTCAGGCAAAGTCTCTGGACATGAGCAAAAGGCAGACAAAACTTTCAGCCAAGCCATAACATACATCGTGTGGAGTTCAACAACCAATTCAGTCCTTCTTCCTGGCAGAAACCTCCTGAACCTGGTCTTTACTGGTTTTCTGGTCTTCTGAGCTCTGACCAGAATCTCCCATAAAGAACAGCCTAAGGCATTCCAGCAGTACTCCTTCAGGCAACACCTCCAAATCCATCTAAACTCTTCCCACAAGCCATTCCCAAAGGCTCTTGAACCACACAGTCAGGTACAATCATAGCAATGGCTATGCTACTGGTACCAAATTCTATGTTGGTCACTTTTCTCTCATTGCTGAGACAAAATACCTGATGCCCAAAATGATAGAAGAAAAAGTTTATTTAGCTTACAGTTTTTTTGACGTTTAAGTGCATAATCTACTGGTTTCAAGGCAGAGTGGTGTGGCTGAGGGGCAGTTGTTCACTGTGGCTGGGGCAGATTCCAAAAGTGGCAAGAATGAAAGGGCAAAAAAAGGGAACAGCACACCTCCTTCCCTCCCTTATATTGTATGGCAGTTACTTGCCCCTGAGTGAGTGCGGCACTCACACCGTCAATCCCAGGACTAGACAGCAAGCCAATCACAAATGCTAGGTTCAGCCACCTTCAAAAGGCTGAACTTTCATGACTGCATGAGGCTTTGGGGGGACATCTAAACACAAACCGTAACACAGTCATCTTGGAGAGTGGTTGTATGTACACACCACAGCTTTTTTCTTTTTTAATTCCCTTCTGCTTCCCTTTCCCATCTCTCCTCCTTCAGTTCTCCCATTCCATTTTCATTCTTGGTGACATTATTAATCTTACCTCATGCAAAGGCATAAAATGTTTACATTAAAGGAGGTTATTAGGCTCCCATAAATGGCACATCTTTATTCTACTTGTTTCCTGTTCCTCTCTTCATGGCTCACACTTTTTCCCTGGATAGCTTCGCTATTGGGAGAGATTCTGGAGAGCATGAAGAGAAGGAGGAGGGGGGGAGTGTGTAACTGGGCATAGCCAGATACTTTGGAGAGTTTTGGATTATGAATAACAATTCCGAGTTAGAGGCAAAAGGGCCAGATCTGAGTGGTAGTTTGCCCTGGGGTAAAGGAAAAGATGACTGTCATTTAGTTATCGTATTTTTTCCCTTCTTCTCCAGAAGAGGCATCTGTGAGCTGTTAGAGACCAACATACATTAGCAGCCAGGAGATGGGTACACTAGTGTGGCCAAGTGAGTCTGGATGCACTATAATGCAGTCCACTAAACTTATTTTAGGCTCCATTCTTTCCTACTTTTATTCTTTTCATTGCTCAAAAGATTTCATCTTTTTTTTTTTTTTAGTGCTGTGTTCCAACTCATTTGTTCAGTAAAGAGATAAAGAACATTTATATATGATAGTATTCAAAGCAGTGGGGATGCATTACTATAGATATGGTCCACATCTTCATTTAGTGTGCCTTTAAGTGGCTAGTAAAGCTATTAAGCAAATAAAACAATTAAAGGTAGTTGTAAGAGGTAGTGAGCAATGAATACATTGTGATAGCAATTCTAAGGTTAGGGTTAGGATAATTATAAGGTGACAATGAGAGTGCAGTCTTACACTGAGCTAATAAACCAATCTTTCCTAAATCTACTTGTTAGAAAGATGGGCATTCATGAATAAAGAATAGAGTAATAGAATGTGTAGCAGAGATCTTGGAGAGTGTGGTGTATTTATATTCCAAAATATTGAAATTCCTTAAAGATGAATGTTTGAGTGTTTTTTAATGTGATACTTATCAGGTAGCAGGAAACATGGAAATATGCATAATGCAGCAAAGAATCTTGATTTTCTTGTGCTGAAGCAATGAGAAGTTACTGGCACTTGTGAATCTATTCAGGGAAACTATGTTTATGTAAGTGACTATGTATATGTGTTCAATATTGTATACATGTGTACATGTAAGTTGATATGTATGTATTTGAAGAACAGTACATTCTACTTTTTATATAGTAAATGCAATATATAATTTTATGTAAGTACAAGTACATGTGTTTTATTTTTTCTTTTTAAGATGATATAGTATTCCATAGTGGAATAAGTTGACCTATTTCCATTAAAAGATTGTTTCTAACACTTCACTAAAGTAGTTTGGTTATGAATCTTCTTGAGCACATAAACTTGTACAACTGTTAGTATATTTGTGAAACATATTTCTACAAAAAGATTGTGGAATCAAATTTTAAATTTCCACAGATTTTACCAAAATGACTCCAATATTCTGTATTGATATTTATCAGTGATGGGGAACTTTTTAGAACTTTCAGTGGTAGTGAGCAGCCTGCTGAGGGACTGAAGTGTAGGTTTACCACTACTGACATATCTACTACCACTGATAAGATCTGAGAATGTCTTATCCCTTAACTGAAGAGTGTTATCAGATTTTTTGATAAGATTGATTATCATACTGAATATATATCATCTTAGTTTTAATTTTTCTTATGATGAGTTTGAATACATTTTTATAGATTTAAAAACTACTCATATTTCAGAAGAGAGGGTATTTTTGAGAAATGCAAAGAAGGTAAAATCACACTACCAAAAGGCATCTGTGGAATCAATGATAGAATCAGATCTGGAGCTTATATTTCCAAAATCATAAACCAGTAACAGTGGCATTCTGGCAAGGCAGCTCAAAAACTGTCTTCTCTGTGGTTAACTGTTATTGCTCCAGACTCTATCCTGTGTACTCTGTTAGCTTTCTAAATGTGTCTCTTGTCTTGGTTACTTTTCTCTTGTTTTTGGGACAAAATACCCAACACCCAAAATCAAGGAAGGAAGGTTTATTTAACTTACAGTATTTGGAGGTTTCAGTCCATAATCAGCTGGCTTCAAGGCAGGGTGGCATGATGCTGGGGCAATACTTCAAGGCAGCAGCCAGAGTGAAAGGGCAAAATAAGCCTCTTCTCCTCCCTTACATTGTACACAGGCCACCTCCACCCCTCTAGGGCAGGTGTAGCACTCACAAAATCTCTGTGCCCTCCTCTTGCACAGGATGAGGTTATTTACAAAGTAAGGATCCTGGCTCCCTGCTGAGTCTCTTAGTTAAACTTCTAAGTTTCTCAAGTTGACACAGTGTGTCAACTATAACTTCTCTGTTCAAGTGTTCATGAGAATATGTGTGTGCATTTTAATCAATGATTTGAAATTTAATGTAATACACACTCATCACAAAAAGTCTAAACAGTACGTGTGTGGAGTGCCAAATGTAAATAAGCAATTTTCATTTTGGGGTTTTAATCCCATCTTTCTGTTGTTTTTTTCTTTTTTCTTATTTGCTTTTTTTTTTGTTTGTTTTTTTTTGTTTGTTTGTTTTTCGCGGCACCGGGGATTGAACTCACAACCTCACGCGTGTCAGACAGGCACTTAAGTCACTGAGGCAAACACCCGGCCCTGATTTTTTGAGGCAGGGTCGCACTGCTTTTTTCTTATTTGGAGATAGGGTCTCACTATGAAGTTCAGGTTGTCCTTGAACTCACTATACAGACTAGGCTGGCTTCATACTAGCCACAATCCTCCTTCCTCAATCTCTCAAGGGCTGGGTTTATAGGTGTGTACCACCAAGTCTCCTTACTGCAATGAAATCCTATAACTACTGATTTGTACAAATTCTGAAACTTATATTACTATGTCTCTTGCTTGCACTAAGAAAAATATTCACATATATAAGTAAAACAATACTGTGCTCAAATAATATATACCATTAGGTAATTTGTGTTTTCAAGATAGCATATTAAAATATTTTCTCTAAATCAATACATACAAATGAAGTCTATTGAATGGGTATGATTTTATATATTAAAAAATTCTTTTACAGATGAATACCCCAAACTGTTCCTTTTTTTTTTTTTAGTATAAATAATGCCATGAATCATTATGCATACATCCTGAAGTACTTGCACTTTTATTTTTCTTGGAAAGATTCCCAGACCAGGATTTTGAGGTCAAAGTTTATGTGATTTTATAGTTTAATAAATAGTTCCAAATTATTTTTTCTAAAAATTTATGACCTTACCAACATGGACTGAGAAAAAATATTTGTATAAACCTTTATCAGTACTGAATACTATCAATCTTTAAGGATGTCATTATTCAGCAAAAGTTAAATGTTTAGTACTTCCTTTTTTATAATTGGCATCTTTTTCTGACTACTATTGAGATCAGAATTCTTTTCCATTTTCTAATATGTGAAATATCTCTTGGTGGTTGCTGTCCATTTTTTGTAGTGGGTTATTTATCAATGTCAGCATTTTTTATATATTAGATTTTTTTTTTTGTTTTACACATAATCTGCTCCCATCTTTTACTTCACTTGGACTTTGTTGATGGGGGTCTATAGCTATATAGTTTTCTCTCATAGATTAAATATGACCACATTTTTCTTTCTGGCTCATAATATCTACTCATCCTTTAGAAGATCTCTCTATGCACAAAATTATAAAATACCCTCCTGAATTTAGTCTAAAAGTTTTATGAGTTTTCTTTTCACATTTAATTCTTTGGTACACCCATAGTGAAAATTTTTATATAGTATATTAATATTAGACTATACTTTCTCAACTAATGATGTGTTTTACATAAAATAATTCTTGCAGTCTAAGATTGCAGAAACTAAGTCTGTGTGAAGCAAAATGATTTGCTCCAGGATACCCATATTTGTTGTTTATGTGTTTCCATTTTTCTTTCCTCTTCTAAAGTTTTTCAAGTGAAGTGCTATGATTTGAGTGTATCCTCTTATACTGATGTTGAAATTTAGTAGCCATTATTACAGTATTAAGAAGTAGCATTAGATATGAGAGCTCTGCCTCATGAATGAGTTAATAACATGATCACCAGTGTGGGTTCCTCATGAAAGACTAGTTTGACCCCTTTGCCTCCTACGTGGACTCCATTTGCCCTTCTCCCATGGGATGACAGCAAGAAGGCCATTGAGAGATGCCAGTCCTTCAGTCTTGGACTGTCCTAGCTCCAGAACCATGAGCCAGGACATTTCTGCTCATTACAATACCACTCTGTGGTACTCTTTGAGGGTAGCACAAAATGAATGAAGACAGAAGCAAAGATTTTCCTGTAGTATTCACTTCTTTACTACTGACACTTGAAAATTCTAATGAAGGTGAGCAAATACATTCTTTTGATTATTAGGCATGGCTGCATCTGACCTGTATACTAATAAATTTAACCAATATAGTGGTGCTAAGTTATACTACTCACAGAGGGTTTTCTACTGTGGGATGTCCAAGTAAATTAAGAACATGAATGTTTCAGAACGGGATCTAGTGTTATGATTGCTGGCAGAATGTACTGATTTTCCTAATAAGGAAAAAGATGTACTAAAATATACAGAAAAAGAGGAAATAATACTGAGGGTGGGCCAACTGTATTGGTGAAGTGGAAGTGACACTAGTCCCAAGTCATCTGAATTAAGCACACACACACACACACACACACACACACGCAAAACAGTAGTTTACTATCTCCAGAGAACATTCTAATCTGAATATAGACCTGACATTTTGTTCCAGTTCCATGATCAACAGTCTCTCATCTTCAATGGATCTGAATTTCCCCATTTCTGAAATTAACCTAATACCAGACAACTTATGATATCTATTATTGATTACTTACTAGGTAAAAAGGTTTTAGCTGCTCTAAATCAAAATTGCTGTATCACATTATACATGACAACTCTGCAACAGAATTACTCTTATCTACATTTTAGTGAGAAAACTATGTCTTTGGTTAACTAAGCTTTTCCAGATCACTTAACCAGCTATTAGCAAACTAAGAATTGTCTCCTAGGTTTGCCTAACTTTCTAAGGCTTACAATCTTTCTATGCTGTACATGAAGCTGATAATATATCAGGTGAATCGGAGAGTCATTACCTGTCTGTAAGTGAACAGCATTTATCAATCTCTTTAGATTCTTATACACAGTTCCTACATAGTAAACATTTCATGACTGAAATGTCCCAACATATGACTGTTTTTTAGGTTTCTTTGTTTTGGTCTTACTTTTGAGACATTGGAAGCTAAAGAAAACAATGGTTTGTTAGTAAGTACTTTCCCAATAATAATATTTTTCCTGCCCCTTTCTTGATGTGGACAGTGAAACCGCCATAGATGACTGAGAAGGTTACAAGTCTCAATTTATTGCCATCAAATGCAGCAGTCAGTCTCAAACTGAACCTACAAATGTCTTCAGCAGAGACTACTAATATTTTTGGTATGTAGATAGAAAGGGAGAAAATCCAAAACTCACGAACTGTTAGTGTATAGATACTGGAATGTAATGTTGTCGCCATTAAGATCATGAATCTGAAAAACTTGAAACTTTCACCTTCCTCCACCAGCATTTCACTTGGTCCTCCGATGGGAGGCACTTTCACTATACTGTTTGTGAATCGCGCGAGCGTGGGGCATAATCTAGTAGAAAACTCCATCCAACTGTGTGAGCCGTCCTTCAATTCTGCCGCCAGTTCTGTGGCGTAAGACAGCGACTGAAAGATCATCAGCCACACACCCCAATGGACACGCTGAAACAACTAATACACTGAATTTCTTCCGATTAGAGCTGCAGCTTTGGAGTTCCTAGCTGTGCTGCTGAGCCATCAGTGTCAAATCCTGTTCCACTCAACACAGCTAAATCGAAGATTAGCTGCTTGTTTTCATTTTGAGCAATTAAATAAAAAGAATGAAACCCCGAAAGTCTGTCTGGCACTCCATCTTTGTTCTGAATATATGACATGAGACATTCTCACCATTTTGTACAGGTATATATTTACTTGAAATACGTTTATTTATTAGAGAGGTGTTGTAGGCCAGCAATGACCTTTGCCCTGTGCCAACACCTCTACATTTCTGTGGATTTAAGGTCCTTAAATCCACAGTTGAAAAATCATGTCACTCCAAAAAAATCACAGGAAAGTGGTCATATTTCTGAGGCAGAATTTAGTTTTTAAATTTTATGTTCAATATGACTCACCTCAATTTCACCTATTATTCTTTGTGCTGAAAGTCACTGGTCTGATTAGCAAACACATAACAGAAAGAGCCTCTGATTTTCCAGAATGGATAACGAAGATATGCTATAGTTTTCCTTTTGTCAAATTTGATCTTTTTCCTTCAAACGACTTTCTGTCTAATACAGTGCACTTATAACCAGCCCCCACCAAAGAAAGATTATTTTTTTTTAACACTCTGAGGCAAGGAGTGCTGGTGAAGGGCTTGGGAAAATTCCCCAAGTGTCACGCAATGCCAGCAGAGTCACAGGTCAGCAGAGCAGTGAGATGCCCAGTTTCCCAGTCTCCTGGAGAGAAGCCGGTGGGGCCTGTGCACTGGATGTGACCTGCCCTCACTGCGCTGTGTTTAGGCCAGGTGTTGGGGTCAGGGTCTCTGGTAGGGAAGGAATGGTCTTTTAAGCAGGTTCCATGCTGGTAGATTGCTGGACAGGGGAGCTGCTTGAAGTATGGTCAGCATCTGGGACTGGTTGGCCAGCCCTGTGCTGCAGTGTATTGTCTGGGATCAGGAAAGAGTCACTAGCATCACCCAGGGTCATTCCTTTCTCCCCATACTGATGTTTCCCATTTAGCAAGAGAGTTAAAAAACTAGTTCCTATCTAGAGAAAATAGAAAGAGTAGAGCTAAAGAAAATAGAGACAATTTATTAGAATGCATTTTGAGGTACTTAATTCTTCCTTATTAACTGTATTTCTCTCCCTACTTCATACCATGTGAGTGATTTTCTCTAAATTTAACATCAAAACAATCAAATGGATTTCCTTAAGAGTATGTAAATTTGTTGTTTGAATATAGAAGAATAACACACAAAAAGCCCATCTTTCAATACACTTGAGTAACTCCTATTAATGTGAGCAGGAGGAGTTGTGGATGCGTAACAAAGAATGAATAAAAGATATTTGAAAATCCTCT
This sequence comes from Dasyprocta punctata, assembly GCA_004363535.1. NCBI lineage: Eukaryota > Metazoa > Chordata > Mammalia > Rodentia > Dasyproctidae > Dasyprocta > Dasyprocta punctata. The sequence continues at coordinate 15,519 of RJWM01003788.1, forward strand.
GATCACTCATACAACCCTGTTTTTGTGTGTGATGAAATTTGCTCTTATTCTTCACTCTGAGTTAAGGCAATGCACATCAGTGTTCATTTCTTTAAAGGGCACAATTGCATATTTTCTGCATTTAAAAAGTTAATCAGAAATGCTGCCAAAAGTATGTGCTATTTCAGGTCAAGTTTTGTGGTGTAAGGAGAATGAAATACTGATGGTATTTTCATTGCTGTGGTTGAGGTCATGACTTTTTCAAAATCTGTGCAACTTTAAAATTGACAATGCATCATCATAATCCTTTTTTCATGGAGGAAACACCCACTTAAAATAGTTTTCTTTTTTTTTTCCTGTGAATTCCTGGAGGCAGGCAATTTTCACAATCAAGTTGCATAGAAATTCTTCATTCATAGAGAATAACATCTGAGTTGTATCAATGAAAATTTCCTAACCTCTGTTTTTCTAAGCAGCAGGCAGTGACATTGAAACTGCCCATTTCCTTTCTTTGCAAAATACCAGACAAGTGCACCTGCACAGTGTGTATGCCCAAACACTCCCATAGATTCATGCATGCATCATGGTACTGCAAAGATTGGTAGTAATGGCCTGGAATCCTTCAGGGATGAGACCACGTCTGCTCATCTAGCAGTGTAATCTTCATGCCTACAGCTAGGATTGGCATAGGGGTAAGCTTTTTTTAATGTATGGAAAAATGCAATTCTTAATGTTATTATGGAATCCTATAGGGCAGTGATGGTGAACCTTTTAGAACTCTCAGTGGTACAATCAGCTGGCTGTGGCACACAAGCCAGAGGTTCACCACCAGTCCTCTAGGGTCTATAGAGAAGCAATGCCAGTCTTCCTGTAAGTTCACCACAGCTTGTATTTTAGCATCAAAATGTTGATATTGTTCAATGCCTGACTTCCTGGGAATATTCTGATATAGCACAAATGAGTGGATGTTTGCTGTATAAATTTTATGCTTTTTAATTTCTCATTCATTAGAAGTGATAGTCTGAAAATTGAATGACAACAGGCATTGTTTTGACAGAGTACTAAGAATGTTTAAAAGGAGAAAATGAGCTGGTGTGGAAAATATTTTAATATACAGATAATACTTTTCAGTTTATTTTGAAGATGAATTCTGAAAGAATTAATAATTTCATGTAGAATGAAAATAGAGATCATTTACTATGTAGCTATTAGTTAACAACCAGGCAACTGTAGATCATTCTAGTTACCCAGTTTCTACAGAGTGTTATCTTTCTTGGTCTCCTTTCCCACTGGGAAAAATATAGGAGAAATTCTACTTATACTAGAAAAGGTTGAAGCATGCACTGACTGGAGAAATTAAGGGTTAGGGAATGTGAGATGTAAGTATTTAAAATTCTATCATAATTCTAGCTTTCAGATATTCTTGTCTCTGCTTTAGAAACATACTTTATGAGAGCTTAAAATTTTATGATCACAGAAGTTTTCTTAAGTACTTGCACAAAACTTTTCATTCTGATTTGAGGGAAAGTATATAGACTTATGATTATAAGAGAATATAGGAAAACAGCAATTTAAGAAGAAACACATTAAATATGCCTTATATCTTGTATGTCTCAATCTTTTTTTTAAAAGGAGACACAAGGTGGCATGAGCTAAAGGCCTGCACAGCAAACTCCACTTAGCCATGCAACTTCAGCACCTCACTTGGAACCTGGTAGGTCCCTGCTCAGCTGGGAACCTTTGGTAGGTTGCTTGAGTCCAGGTTTGGGCCTGCCCAGTGACCCCAAGTGGCAGGAAAACTTCCTGCACTGAGTAGTGTGAGCAAAAGGCCTTCACAGTGAACTCCACCTAGCCGTGCAACCTTGGCACCTCACTTGGAACCTGGCAGCACCCCGCCAAGTAACCCCAAGCAGCTGGGGAGCTTGGTGCACCATGTGGCATGGACTGAGGGCCTGCACAGCATACTCCATCTAGCTGTTCAGCCTCGGTATGCCACTCAGGACCTGGTAGAGTCCAGCAACCTCAAGCAGCCAGGGAGCTGCAGAGTGCCACGTGGGGTGTGCTGAAGTTCCGCCAGTGTACTCCCCACATTTGAGGAGCCTCTGAGTGCCACTAGGGACATCGTAAGGCCTGCCTGCAACCCCTACTCAATGGGGGAAACTCCCTGCAGTACGTACAGTCATACTCAACCAAGGAAGCATTGAAACGGTGCATTCAGGTTCCTCAGAGGAATACAGGAAAATGACAAAATGCAAGAGCAAAATGTGATCCCAAACCTTCAACCCATCCCAAACAAGTCTAGGAGACATGGACATAGAAGAAAGTGTAAGCCATGCACCTAAAACTTCGGAAATGATAGCAACTGAACAAAAGAAACAACTCCATGAAGCTGTAAAGGAACTCAGATCAGAAATAATCTCCCAGGTGAAAGAAGAGGCGATAAATGCAGTAAAAGAAATGCTGAACACATCTAAAGAAGACAGAATTAAAAAAAAAACTGAGGAACACTGCAAAAAGATGGAAACCTTGAATGAACAATATAAAAAATAGAATGCATGAAACAGATTCAAAGAGATATCCAGGAAATCAAAAATTCCATAGAAACCTGGAAAAACTTCCTCAGTGAATGTGAAGATAGACTTTCAGACCTCAAAGACAGGATTGCAGTTAGTAAACAGGAAAGGAAAGATCTTTAAAAATAACAAGGAATCGAAATAACAATTCAACAGTCGCAGCTGGGTATGGTGACACACACCTTTAATCCCAGCACTTGGGAGGCTGGGGCAGGAGGATTGCTGTGAGTTCAAGACAGACCTGGGCTACAAAGTGAGTTCAAGTCCAGCCTGAACTGCATAGTGAGAACCTGTCTCAAAATATAGAGCTGGGGATTTAGCTCAGTGGCCTAAGTGCCTGCCTGGCAGGTGCAAGGTTGTGAGTTTGATCCCTGGTACCTCCTCAAAAAAACAATTCAACAGTTGCAAGATGATGCAAGGAAATCAGTATAAATTGATAGGTATCAATGAAAAAGGTGACAACACAAATGATATAAAAAGAATATTTACAGAGGTAATAACTGAAAATTTCCCAAACATGGGAAAGGAAACTGACATCAGATAAGTGAAGCATATAGGACTCCAATTAGCCATAACCAAAATATATCCATACCCAGACATATAATAATCAACATCCCAGAAATTCAACTTAAGAACAGAATATTAAAAACTGATAGAGAAAAGTGGCAGATCACCTATAAAGGAAAGCACATCAGAATCACAGCAGACTTCTCAACACAAACAATGAAGTCAAGAAGAGAATGAGTGAGGTATTTCAAATCCTGAAGGAAAACGACTTCCAACCCAGAGTGATGTAACCTGCAAAACTGTCTTTCAAATTTGATGGAGAAATAAGGTACTTCCACGACAAAGAACAGCTGAAGAACTTCATGACCACCAAAGCAACTCTGCAAAGAATACTGAAAGATATTCTAGACAGACATAAAAATAACTATAACTTCAACAACACCAACAGAAAAAAACTACTAAGCAAGGCAAACAATTAAACGGAGGAGAAAGATACAGCAGAAAGATAACATGATGAGAATAAGATAATATATATCAGTAATAACCATTAATGTAAATAGTCTCAATTCACCAATTAAAAGAAACAGGCTGGCAGAAAGGTTCAAGAAACAACATCGAACCATATGCTGTATGCAAGAAACCCATCAAACTCAAAAGGAAATTCATAGACTTAAAGTCAAAGGATAGAAAGCAATACTTCATGCAACAGGAACCAAAAATAAAGCAGGGGTAGCTATGCTGTTTACAGACAATGTGAACCTTAAGCCAAGAATGATCAAAAGTGATAAAGAAGGTCACCACATAGTAGTTAAGGGAAAACTTCAAGATGAAGAGATAACAATCTTAAATATATATGCACCAAACATGGGGGCACCCAGCTATATAAAACAAATATTAATAGAAGTTAAAAATCAAACAAGCAATATCACTATTATAACAGGAGACTTAAACACCCCATTGACACAAAGAGACAAATCAACTAGACAGAAAATCAGCAAAGAAATAACAAAACTGAATGAAATGAAACATGAACAAATGGATGTAGTAGACATGTACAGAGTGGATCACACAACAACATCAGAATACACATTCTTCTGAGCTTTACATGGGACATTCTCTAAAGTAGACCATATACTAGTTCATAGAACATGCTTAAGTAAATGCAAAAGAATTGAAATTATCTGATGTATATTATCTAATCATAGTGCCATGAAACTAGAAATTAATGAAAAGAGAAACTGTAAAAACTCCATAAACACACGGAAATTAGATAATACACTCCCGAACAATCAACAGGTCAGAGGGGAAATTAAAGAAGAAATTAAACAATATTTACAAGCAAACAAAAATATAAATACAATTTACCAGGACCTGTGGAATGCAATGAAAGCAGTTCTCAGAGGGAAACTTATTGTGATGAATTCTCACATCAGGAAAACAGAATGTATACAAATAAACAACCTGATGCTACACCTTGAACATCTAGAAAAAGAAGAATAAGTCAAGCCCAAAGCCAAAAAATAGGAGAAAATTATACAGATCAGAGCAGAAATTAATACAATAGAGGCTGTATTGTTTGGATCATGTGTCCCACCAAGTCCTCATGTAATTTGGATGGGGCTGAGTCTGGCATTAGTGATTGGTTTGTTGTCTAGCATTGGGATTGGCGATGTGAGTACTGCACCCACCCAGGGGTGGAGTGGACATACAGTGTAAGGGCGAATGGAACATGTGTCTTCCTGCTCTTGATTTCTCTCTGTCTCTCTTGCTGGTTTACTTGCTGTTTGGCGGCTGCCATGAATGACCACCCTGCCACACCATGCTGCCGTGGAGCCAACTGAGTATGGACTGGAAACCCCCCAGAACTGCAAGAAATAAACTTTTCCTTTCCTAATTTTAGGAGTCAGGTATTTTATCTCAGCACCAAGTGAAAAGTAACTAAGACAGAGGCTAAGAAAACAATACAAGCAATTAAATCAAAGAGTTGCTTCTTTGAAAGAATAAATAAAATTGATAAATGCTTAGCCAAACTTATTTAAAAAAGGAAAGAAAAAACTCAAATTCATGCAATATGGAATGAAAAGGGCAAAATCACTACAAACCCTGTGGAAATACTGAAGATCATCAATATCTACTTTGAAAAACTTTACTCTCATAGGTTTGATAATACAGAAGAAATGGACAGATTCCTAGAAACATATGGCTTACCAAAGCTGGATCAAGAAGATGCAAAACTGCTGAATAAGCCAATTCAGATAATGAAATTGAAAATGTGATTAGAACCTTACCAACAAAGAAACTCCCAGGTCATGATGGATTTACTGCTGAATTCTACAAGAAATTCAAGGAAAACTTAATTCCAACACTCCTCAAAATCTTCAATGAAATCGAAAGGGAAGCAAGTCTCCCTAACTCATTCCTGGAAGCAAGTATTACCCTAATGCCAAAAAGACCCAACCAAAAAAGGAGAACCACAGGCCAATCTCCCTAATGAATATAGATGCAAAAATCCTCAATAAAATACTGGCAAACAGAATGCAGCAAGTCATCAAGAATATTATACAAAATGACCAAGTGGGATTCATCCCAGGAATACAGGAATGGTTCAACATATGCAAATCAATAAACATAATACATCATGTCAATAGAGCCAAAGATAAGAATCACATGATCATTTCAATAGATGCATAAAACATTTTGATAAAGTCCAATACTCATTCATGATAAGAACCCTACAGAAAATCAGAATAAATGTTCTTCACCTCAATCTGATAAAAGTCATCTATGACAAACCAGTAACCAGCATCATATTAAATGGTCAAAAACTGAAAGCTTTCACTCTGAAATCAGGAACAACACAAGGATGTCCATTATCACCATTCCTATTCACTATAGTGCTGGAAACATTAGCCAGAGCAATTAGACAAGAGAAAGAAATAAAAGGAATTAGGATAGGAAAGTAAGAAGTTAAATTATCATTATTTGCAGTTGACATGATGCTGTACATAGATGACCCCCAAAACTCCATTGAACAACTGCTAGATGTAATAAACTAATTCAGTAATGTAGCTGGATACAAAGTCAACACTCAGAAATCAATAGCATTCCTTACACAAACAACAAACTCACTGAGAGAGAAATAAGAGAAGCCACATCCTTTGCAATAGCATCCAAAAAATGAAATACTTAGGAGTCAATCTAACAAAGGAAGTAAAAGATCTAGTCAGTGAAAATTTCAATACTCTGAAAAAATAAATCAAATAGGGCCTCAGAAGATGAAAAGACATTCCTTGTTCATGGATAGGAAGAACAAACATTGTGAAAATGGCCATTCTCCCAAAATTGTTACACAGACTCAATGCAATTCCAATCAAAATATCATTAGTATACCTCACAGATCTAGAGAAATCATTCCTAAAATTCATCTGGAACCAGAAGAGACCTAGAATAACAAAGGCAATTCTGGACAATGAAGGCAAGGCAGGAGACATCACAATCTCTGGCTTGAAGTTATACTACAAAGCTACTGTAATAAAATCAGCATGGTACTGGAATAGAAACAGACCTGATTATCAATGGAATAGATCAGACAATACGACCACAACTACAAACACACTCAGCCACTTTATGTTTGACAAATGGGCCAAACATATTTATTGGAAGAAAGATAGCCTCTTTAATAAGCGATGCTAGAAAAACTGGTTTTCCATATGCTGAAAACTAAAGCTAGACCCATGCATATCACCATGCACTAAACTAAAGTCAAACTGGGTCAAAGATCTAAATATTAAAACAGAAACACTAAATGTGCTGGGAGACAAAGTAGGTAGAAATCTTGAAGACAGGGATAGGCAGAGAATTCATGAACAAAAATTGAACTGCATGGGAAATACTTCCCAGAATTAACAACTAGAATCTCATCTTATTAAAAAGTTTTTACATGTCAAAGGAAATCTCCAACAGAGTGAAAAGAATACCCACAAATTGGAAAAAAATCTTAGTCAACTGTGTCTCAGACAAAGGACTTCTGTCTAGAACATATAAAGAATTAAGAAAAATCAGACCCCTGAAATTCAAAGACCCAATCCAAAAGTGGGCATCTCAGATGAAGAAATACAAATGGTAAGTAAATACATGAAAAAAAATTTTCAGGATCATTGGTCATTAGAGAAATGCAAATTAAAACAACACTGAGATTCCATCTCACTCCAGAAAGAATGGCCAAGATCAAGAAAACCACCAACAACAAATGCTGGAGAGGCTGTGGGGGAAAAGGAACTCTTCTGCACTGTTGCTGGGAGTGTAGACTGGTACAACCACTTGTGGAAGTCAGTCTGGAGGTTCCTCAAAAAGCTTGGATTGGAAGTCCTGTTTGACCCAGCTATTCCACTTCTGGGCATATTCCCAGAAGAACTGAAAACATCATATCACAGTGATATATGTGCACCCATGTTTATAGCAGCACAATTTGTAACAGCCAAATCTTGGAAACAACTTAAATGCCCATCAACTGAGGAATGGATAAAAAAGATGTGGTATTTTTATACAATGGAGTACTACTCAGCTATAAAGAAGGATCACATTGAAGTTTTTATAGATAAATGTATATGACTTAAGACCATACTCATAAGTGAAATAAATCAAGCTCACATGTGTAAATACCATATTGTCTCCCTAGTGTAAGAAACTTAAAGAGTAAATAAGATACAAAATCTTCAATAAATATTGTGAAAGGGTAAGAAACAGGTCAAAGGGGAAAAATAACTCAGGGAAAAGGAGAAAAGAAGGAAGGGGAAAGAAAAAACATACAAATTTGTACATATACACTTGATAGCTAGGATGATTGTATTACTAATTCTATTAGTTCTTGGAACAAAACAGTTAACATTCATAGGATTAGATGAATTTTACATATTTATATCTGGTAATCTGAGTAAATCTTTTGAAGATAACTATGCAAAATAACAACCTTATTTATGTTCCTACCACCTTGTTTTGCAAGCCTATATTGTTATTGTTTTGGGCTCTTTGTTATTGTTATTTATTTGTCTCTTTTGTTTCTTGTTTTTCTTGTATTTTGTTTTGTTTTGTTTTTCCTTCTAATACAGAAAGGATGGATGTACATGTATAGGCTTATACATGACTAGAACTTCTAACGTGTTCACAAGAATTGATGTTATGTGTGATGGTATGAACAACTACTTTAAAGAAAATGAGACATTATGGTAGCCATGGCTGATTTCTTATTATCTTGTTTTGAAGTCAAATAATGCTTTTATTCTTTATTTTGATTGGTTTTAGTCTGTTTTCTGCTATTTGATTTCAATATGTGTGAAGGTGTGAACAGCTATTTTGAAGAGAACAAGAAACATTATGGTAGCCATTGTTGATTTTCCTATTGTCTGGTTTTGAAGGCCTGTAATGCTTTCATTCTCTTGTTTTGATTGGTTTTATACTATTTTATTTTGTTTGAATTCATTGTGTGTGTAGATATGGACAACTATCTCAAAGAAAACAAGAGACATTATGGTAGCCATTGTTGATTTCCTCTTGTCTTGTTTTGAAATCCTGTGTTGCTTGCATTGTTTTGGTCTGCTCTGCTTTGTTCTGTTCTGTTTTATTTTGTTTTGTTTTGTTTTATTCCCTTTAAAATAAAAGAAAAGCAGACACAAATTAGTATGGAAAACATGCAATTTAATTCCTTTTTTTGTTGCCATAAATATAAGGAACCATAATATAGATAGATGATTAGGTGAATATTTTCTGTAAATTACTACCTATAGGATTAGAATATATCCTATAAGATGATAAGAGATAAAAGATAGAAATGCAAGATTTCTTTGTGAATAATGTAATGCCTTTTAGTAAATGCACAATTTTTAAAAAAGTAAGTGTCAGGTCGCATAGTTATTTTGAATACAGATTTTAAAGATCTGTGTAACTTGGAAATGGAGAGATTTCTTGGCCTCTGGCTGATGTGGGCCCTTGATTCATTGACAATGGAATTAGGGGCAAAAAAGCTAATTGGTGAGTAAGAGAAATTCTAAGGGACTTTAGTTTGAGGAGCTGTCAAAGATCAAGCTAGCCCCTTAACAAAGAAAAGTAAGAGAACGTAAGAAAAGGGTTCAAAACTCAAGTGGGTCTGTGTCTAAAGTGGATAAAACTGGTCCATTCATGAAAGAACCAGGCCGGGTTTTATAGATTTGCTGAGGTGAACTAGAGTCTACTTGATGGATAGTAAAGTTCTGCTTCAGCAGGATGGCTCCAGGTAAGTCCTTTTTACTTGAAGGGCAACTCACTTGCCACAAAATGGTAGTTTTTGCTTGGGCCAGTTTCAATGCTGTGAGACTCTACTGGAATACAAGTTGACCTTCATTTTAAAGGATGACTGGAGACTTGGAGGTGCAACTGAGTATCTCCATAAATTCCTCATCTTTAAGGGGAATGAGACTTTCTAAATTCAGGGCTAATCAACATTATTTTGCCTACTTTTAGGTAGACATTCCCTAGATGATTAACATACCCACATGCACAGCTAAGCAGGGATTTAACTAAAAGTTTTAAGGTAACAAAGGATACAAAATGAAGGTCAAGCTTTGTTCTACTTCTAGTTATATATTGGGCAATGTAGAACCAAGGAAAGAGCAGGGTTTTTTAGCAAAAGCTTCTTTTAAATCTATGATACCACAGAAGAAAACACAAATCATGTTTTTAATAAATAATACACTAAGAGCCCAGGAGTTTGTCCTGTCCTGATAGTGGACTCTATTTCATTGCTTGTCATTTTTATGCAGATTAAGGTGACACTGAACAGGAAATCAGGTGTGTGGTTGTATAAACCTTTGGTCACTGGACTGCATTGAAAATAGCAACAGTTTTTTAAAGCAGTTTTGAATGTTTTTTCCTAAATTGAAAATTTAAAGTTATGGATGTCTTTAGATGATGAGTATGTTGGTTTCTGAAAGATGATAAATCTACATTGTCAAGTCCATCTCTTCCTATGAGTAGTGACTAAGATGAACTTCAACCTGTAGCACCTCCATACATTACATGCAAGTCTGAATAATTTTTGAGCATCTATTCTGTATCTGGTAAAGCTATGGTTACAAGGGTGCTATGTAAATATCTCAGAGAGACATAAACTCTGGACTGAGTGGGGTCCAAAAGACAGAAGAACAATTTAGGCAAGTCCAACTTGGTGAGTTAACTGAGTTTATTAAGGGTTACTTACAGACAGTGGATCACTTGTGGACTATAGCACTACTGAACTCAAGCCTCCCACTCCATGCTAGGGTGCTGGTTTTATAGCAGATTGAAGACCCCTGCAGTGGGTTCCAATCTCCTGCTAGGAATTATGGCATACAGTGGGAAAGGAAAAAAGAGCAAGAGATAAACCAGGGGTGCAGGCAGGGATCTGGGATGACCAGTTGTTCTCTAGGAACAAAAGGCCAAGAGCTACCCAGAACTTTGGTATTTATTCATTTACATCTGGGTCAAGGACAGTGCATGAAGGGAAATGTTTCTGGGAAAGTTGTGGCAACCACAGTGGGCTAGGAAGATCAAAGCCTTCTTGCAAGGACAAGGACAAGGATGAGACGGGGTCAGTGAAGAAAATAGTTTCCCAGGTGTCTTTCATAGGTCTTATCTTGCCCTATGAGTGCCACAGCAGTCACTAGCCCTAGAACTTTCAGCTGTGACTAGAAAAGAGTGCAGTTTCCACATTACAATCTGACCCAGAGACAGAACAAGAACAGGACTCAATTTATAATTCATGGTCCCCAAAAATACCACATTAATTAAAACAGCAAAAGCTGTATTAAAAGCAAGAAAAGTTCTCAGGAAAAGTTATGTGTACTCTGCCCCAATTTCATCCTTACCAAGAACCTCCACTGGTCTTAGCAGTGTCTAATTGAATTATGGTTGACCTTGGTATGCCTGGTGGTGCTGATGTGGTTGGGGTCCACTGAACAGCTACATGGAGTATGCATGGGAGGTGATGGGGAGCACCACAAATGGAATTACTTTGACTAAGGTTTGTGGGATGATTCTCATTAAATGGTATATAAGTTTTTCATTGCTGAGACACAGTAACACCTACAACTTAAAGGAGCAAAGGTTTAATTTACTGCACTTTTCAAGAGATTCAGTGAGTGGCTAGCAGGCTCTAAGGCAGAGACCCTATGGCCAAAAAGCATGGTGGAACAGAACTGATTAGTCCATGGCACTTAGGAAGTACAGTAGGGAAACAGCATCAGAGAGGAATGGCAGAAGAACCATATAGAGCATCCAACACTACACTTCCAGGACCCAGCCATCACACCGAGGGATGTATATGATGGATCCACTAGGTACTTCTTAATGCAATGAAGTTGACATATTAGGATTAATGTTCACAAAAGGGATACAGTAATAAAAGTAAAGAAAGAAACATATCTATAATATGTTAAGAAAGAAGGACTATGAAAATGTATGGAAGGACATATAGAATAACAGAGACTATAATTTTGCACTGGTCAGGAAAAACTTTCTGAGGAAGTAATTTTTGAACAAAAGTACGAAAGAGGGTTTAATTAAGTAAGAATATGAGCCATCTGCACATCTGGGGTTTGGTGTTCTAGAAAAGTTTCCATGAATACAAACAAAGAGAGGCATGAGTTTGTTTGATTTGTTGAGGCAAGAAGATCAGTTTGGTCGGAAAGCATGCAGGGAAGCAATGGGATGCACAGTGAGGTCAGAGGTAAGACCCAGGGCCCATGTTGTAAAGGGGGTGTACATGAAGTGAAGGTTTAGGGTATTTTTATAAGTGTGCAGACCATTCTGATTGTCATGCATCAACATGGCTAAAGGAATACAAGAGTAGAGACACAGGCCTTGTATGGGAGGATAATGCAGATCCCATATGTGGAGGCTAGAGTGTTGGACAGGTGGCTTAAAATTGAAGTTGGTAAAATGTAGTTGGATTTGATGAATTTGGTGTAGGTTTGAGCAAGACTGAAGATACTCTGAGAGTTTCTATACTTGGAGCCTATGGCTGTCCTTTCAAGCTTAAAATTTTAGTGTATGTGTTGCAAAGCATGCATTGAAGCTTAAAATGTTAGACATTCTTATTCCCAGTAAGCATGTTTTATTAGGATTTATAAAACAGAACAGCTTGCCTGCTTTTAAAATGTATTAGGTAGATGATGGGAAATAGGGAGATAGATTTTTTCAAATGGGAAGGGAACCAAGAGATGGAGGGAAGGAGAGGGAGGGCATGGAGAAGGGAATGAAAAAGAGAATTGAAATGCCCTATGTATATGTGCCAATCCCCACAAAGACAGTAAACATATACTAGAAGCATGTATTAATACAAAAATCTGAAAAACAATGTATTAAGTTTAGGATAAAATCTCCCCCAGGCGATCTCTGCAGTTCTTTCATCCTTGTCAGCCAGCTTCATCTTCAGAATAAGCCTAGCTCAGTCCTGCCCTTGATTTAACATGAAGGTGCATACAGCCTTGTGGATTTCTGTCTCCTAGATGTACTTTTAAAATCCAATCCAAAAGTCATTTTCTTCCACCATGGAATTATTCTTTATTCATTAAATATTTATGCATTTCTTTAACAAATGTTTATTGAGTACCAGTTGTGTACTAAGCATCCAACCAAAAAAAAAAAAAGAAAAGAAAATACAGAAAATAATCCCTGTACTCAATGACTTTTTACATGGAGAAGAGAGAAAATAAATAGATGAGTAAATACCTATGGTTTGTTATATGCTGCTAGGAGAAATTGCATCTGTGTCTTTTCTATCAAAGGATATATATAAACAGAAACACAGACCTCTTATTTTACTTTTTTTAAAATCCATTTTAATCAAGGATAAAAAGAAAGAAAGAAAAAGAAGAAGAAGAAGAAAGAAATGACAACAAAATTTCAAAGCACGTCAGTCAGGGAGCAACAATGGTATATACATTGGACATTGTCATCCCCAAATCATTTACACAGAGCACAAGACATCTGCATTCAATTGTCCGAACAATACCAGTACAAATCCTTTTCAGCAAACTCAAGAGAAATCAGTAGCATACCTAGCTTAACTGTTTTCTTATATACATATACATACACATATACACATGTTTTTTCTATCAGGTTGTCACACTAGTAAAACAGTATCATGTTTACATATGTGTGTCTTATTTATTTCACTAATGAGTATGTTCTCAAGATGCATCCATTTACTTATAAAAGTGTCCAGTTTATCATTCTTTATGTAGTAGTACTCCATTGTATAAAAATATCACATCTCTTTCACCATTCCTCAGTTGTTTGGCATTTAGGTTGTTTCCAAGACCTGGCTATTATAAACTGTGCTTCTATAAACATGGGTGCACATATATCAATATCACTATGGTATAATGTGTTTTTTTGTTTTTGTTTTTGTTTTTGTTTTTGTTTTGTTTTTTGGCACTGGGGATTGAACTCACAACCTCGCACCTGTCAGACAGGCACTTAAGTCACTGAGCCAAACTCCCAGCCCTGGTTTTTTGAGGCAGGGTCACACTGTGTAGCTCAAGCTGGCCTTGCACTCGCATTGTAGCCCAAGCTTGGCCTGGAACTCACAACACTCCACCTACCTCAGCCTCCTGAGTGCTGGGATTAAAGGCGTGTGCCACCACGCCCGGCTGGTATGATGTTTTTAATTCTTTTGGTAAGATACTCAGAAGGGGAATACCTAGGTTGAATGGGACCTCCAATACTAGCTTTTTAAGGAATCTCTATGCTAATTTCCACAATGCTTGTACCAGTTTGCATTCCCACCAATAGTGGAGAAGGATTTCTTTTACCCAAACCCCTTCAGCATTTGTTATTGGTTGATTTCTTGATAGTAGCCATTCTTTCTGGAGTGAGTTGAAATCTCAGTGTTGTTTTAATTTGCATCTCTCAAATGACCAGTGATGTTGAACATTTTTTTCATGTATTTATTTGATGTTTGTATTTCTTCATCTGAGAAGTGTGTACTCAACTCAGATGCCCATTTTGCAACAGGCCTTTAAATATGGGAGGACTGATTTTTTTTCTAAGTTCTTTATGTGTTCTAGATAGTAATCTTTTGTCTGAGGAACAGCTGGAAAACATTTTCTCCCATGTTATGGGTTGTCTCTTCACTCTCTTGGTGGTTTCTCTTGCTGTGCAAAAGCTTTTCAGTAGAGTGAGATTTAAAGCTTCTGTTTTAATATTGAAATATTTGATTCATTCTGATTTTAGCTTAGTATATGGTGAATGATATGGGTCCAGTTTTAACCTATGGCATGTGTAGAGCCAGTTTTTCCAGCACCATTTATTAAAGAGTCTATCTTTCTTTCAGTGAATGTGTTTGGCACCTTTGTCAAGGATAAGGTGGCTTAGTGTGTCTGCAGTTGTTTCAGCATCTTCTAATCTATTCCATTGATTTTTGGGTCTTTTTTTTTTTTTTTTGCCAGTCCCATACTGCTTTTATCACAGTAGCTTTATAGTATAATTTCAAGTCAGGAGTGTGATGTCCCCTGTCTTGTCTTTGTTGCCCAGGATTACCTTTGCTATTGTAGGTCTTTTCTGGTTCCGGATGAATTTTAGGATCATTTTCTCTAATGCTGTGAGACATGCTATTGGAATTTTGATTGGGATTGCTTCGAATCTGTATAACAGTTTGGAAAATATGGCCATTTTCACTATATTGGTTCTTCCTACCCAAGAGCATGGGATATCTCTCCATTTTCTAATATCCTCTTCAATTTCCTTTTTCAGAGTACTGTAGTTTTCAATGTAGAGCTCTTTTACATCCTTTGTTAAATTGATTCCTAGGTATTTCATTTTTTTGGGTGCTAGTGTAAAAGGTATTGTTTCCCTGATTTCTCTCTCAGTGAATTTGTCATGCATTTACAAGAAGGCTATTGACTTTTGAGTGTTGACTTTGTAATCAGCTGTATTACTGAATTTGCTTATTAAATCTAGAAGTCTTTTGTTGGAGTTTTTAGCGTCTTCTAAGTAGAGTATCATGTCATCTTCAAATAATGATACTTTAACTTCTTCCTTTCCTGTCTTTATTTCTTTTTCTTCTCTAATTGCTCCAGCTAAAGTTTCCAGAACTATGTTAAATAAGAGTGGAGACAGTGGATACCCTTGTCTTGTTCCTGATTTAGAGTGAAAGCTTTCAGTTTTTGTCCATTTAATATGATGTTGGCTGTTGGTTTGTCATAGATGGCTTTTATCAGATTGAGATAAAGACCATCTATTTCAATTTTCTTTAGGGATTTTTTTCATGAATGGGTGCTGGACTTTGTCAAAAACTTTTTCTGCGTCTATTGAAATGTCATATGATTTTTGTCCTTGGCTCTATTAATATGGTGTATTACATTTATGAATTTACATATGCTGAATCATCCCTGCATCCTTGGGATGAATCTCACTTGATCATAGTGTACAATCTTCTTGACAATTTGCTGCAGTGTGTTTGCAAGTGTCTTATTGAGGATTTCTGCATCAACGTTCATTAGGAAGATTGGCCTGTAATTCTCTTTCTTAGTTGGATCCTTCTCTGGTTTTGGAATCAGAGTAATGCTTACTTCCAGGAATGAATTTGGGACTATTGCTTCCCTTTCAATTTCCTTAAAGAGTTTGAGAAGTAGTGGTGTTAGGTCTTCACTAAATTTCTTGTAAAATTCAACAGTGAATCCATCTGGGCCTGGGCTTTTCTTTGCTGATAGGTTTTTAATTACCTCTTCAATTTCATTTATTGATAATGGATTATTTAGGATTTTTATAACTTCTTGATTTAGCTTTGGTAATTCATATGTTTCTAGGAATCTGTCCATTTCTTTTGTATTTTCCATCTTATTAGAATACAAGCTTTCAAAGTAGGTATAGATGATTTTCTGGATTTCTGAAGGGTCTGTTTTGATTTCACCCTTTTTATTCCTAATTGCACATATTTGAGTCTTTTCTTTCCTTTTTTTGATAAAGTTGGCTAAAGGATTGTCAATTTTATTTAATCTTTCAAAGAACCAACTATTCAATTCATTGATTGTATTATTTTTTAGTTTCCAGTGTGTTAATTTCTGCTCTAATCTTTATAATTTTCTCCCTTTTATGAGGTTTTGGTTTGGCCTGCTCTTGTTTTTCTAGAAGTTTGAGGTTCAACATTAAGTTGTTTATATGTGCTTGCTCTGTTTTTTCTGATATGGGTATTTACTGCTATAAATTTCCCTCTCAAGACTGCTTTCATTGTGTCCCATAAGTTCCAGTGTGTTGTATTGTCATTATCACTCATCTGTAAAAACTGTCTAATTTCTTCTTTAATATCATCTGTGAACCATTGGTTGTTCAGTAGGGTTCTATTTTATTTCCATGTGTTTATGAAGCTCTTGCAGTTTCCTTTGGCATGAATTTTCAATTTCATTGCACTATGTTCTGATAGTAGGCATGAGATAATTTCAGTTCCTTTGCATTTACTTAAGCATGTTCTATGAGGCACTTTATGGTCTACTTTGGAGAATGTCCCGTGTGCCACTGAGAAGAATGTGTATTCTAATGTTGTGGGGTGGAACACTCTGTAGACGTCTACTAAGTCCATTTGTTCAAAAGTTTGATTTAGTTCTAATATTTCATTATTGATTTTTACCTAGTTGATCTGTCTTTTTGTAACAGTGGGGTATTGAGGTCTCCCAAAACAATTGTATTGGGGTTTATTTGATTTTTCATGTCCATTAGTAATTGTTTTATATAGTTGGGTGCACTGGTATTTGTTGAATATATGTTTATGATTGTTATCTCTTCCTCTTGGATTGTTCCCTTTGTAAGGATGTAGTGAGTTTCTTTAGCTCTCTTAATCAATCTTGGCTTGAAAATTCACTTTGTCTGCAAATAGAATAATTATACCTGCTTTTTTCTGTTGCATGGAGGATTCCTGTTGCATGGAGTATTGTTTTTCATCCTGTGATTTTCAATCTATGAATTTCTTTTTGAATTAAATGTGTTTCTTGTATACAGCATATTGTTGGATCTTGCCTCTTGATCCATTCTGCCAGTCTATGTCTTTTGACTGGTGAATTGAGAACATTAACATTGATGGTTATATCTGAAATGTATTGACTTAAGCTTGTCATGTTATTTTCCTGTTGTTGGCTCCCCCCCTTTTTCCTTCCCACTAATTGTTTGTCTTCCCTGGTGGGATCCTTCTGTTGGAGTTCGTGGAGCTGTAGTCCTCATTGTCTCTTCCTAGAACATTCTTTGAAACATTTTGGAGTGCTGGTTTGATAGCCATAAATTTCTTGAGATATTCTTTGCAATGGCAATATCTTATTTTTCCATCAATTTTGAAAGATTGTTTTATGGAGTACATCAATCTGGGTTGAAAGTTGTTTTCATTTAGAACTTGGAGCACTTGACTCCAAGCTCTCCTTGACTTGAGAGTTTGTGCTGAGAAGTCAGCTGTGATTCATAGGTGATTTGTTTATTTTCTCTAACAGTTTTTAAGATTGTATTCTTGTGTTGAATTTCTGGAATCTTGACTATGATATGCCTGGATTTAGTTTTTTTTTTTTTTATCATAGCTAATTAGAGCTCAATATGCCTCACTTATTTGTATGTCAAATTCTTTTTCGCTACTAGGAAAATTTTCTGTCATGATATCTGTGATCATTTTCTTTAATGTCATTTGTGGTATATTCTGCTTGCTCTTTGACTCCAGTTATTCTTAAACTATTCATCTTCGTCTAATCTAGCAGCTGCTGGATTGATTTCTCATGGTCCCTTGCTAGTTTTGAGAAACCTTTCTTCTCCTGATCACTAACTGCAAGCTTGTCCTCAATACCTGAGATCCTGTCCTTATATTGGCCTAATTTTCTTGGAATATTTTCCATGGAGTTTTTATTCTCCTGGATATCTGCTTGAATCTACTTCATGGATTCCATTTCTTTTCTATGCTGTGCTTTCATAATTTACTTAAGCTTGTCTGTTTTTGTGTCTGTGTCTGCTCTAACATCACTAAGCATGGTGTATATTTCGGTAACCTCTGTAGTTATCTGAGAGATTATTTCTGATTTCATTTTTTCCAGAGCCTCACTCAATTCCCTTGTTGTTTCCCTTCAGAGTGACCTTGATGGGTGCTTTGAGATTGTTCCACCTCATTTCCCTCTCACTTTGCTTTTGTTGAGCTGGATGTGTGGGGTTGCATCTTGTTTAAATGTCTTCTCACTTCTTTTCTTTTTTTTTTTTAGTTTAATTCCTGGGATGATGCTTGTAAATGGCCTATGGTATATTGCTTTATTGGTAGTATTTAGGATCCATAGGTGATGACTACTTCTCTGAGGTATCTTCCAGGCATAGCTGGTTTTTGGGGTTTGAGTCTGTTGAGAGATCTTACCTCTTCAGTTTGTTGGAGATGAGAAGTTGTTGCTCATTTGGCCTAGTCCCTGGTTCTTTGGCACTGCACCACAGTATTTTCTGTGACCCTTAGTTAATCTCAGTCATGGATTATGAGGGTTAACAGTTATTTGGAACAATTATGTCAATTTTGGTTGTAGTGGTATCAATAGCATCAAACATAGCCTATAAAACAACAAACCCAGTCCTGCTGGGAAACCATATCATTTTCATTATCTTGTTTAGTTGGGTTTTATTCTCCTTTGTTTTGTTCAGTTATGTTAAATCTGATGGCTTGAGCATCTATCTGAAAGATAGCAAGACATTATGGTAGCCACTTTGGATTTACTATTGGCTTGTTTCAAAGTCCTTTATCATATTTATTGTTTTGTTTTATTGTTTCTATTCTATTCTGTTCTGTTCAATTTTTACTATGTCTGAAGGTATCTGCAGCTCTTTGAAGACAACAAAAGGCATTATGGTAACTATTGTTGGTTTTGTAAGGTTTTGAAATCCTGTATCACTTATACTGGTTTGTTTTGATTGGTTTTATTCTTTTTTATTTTCCTTGGTTTTATCCTTTTAAAAATAAAAATAAAATTTAAAAAAAACAACAAACTGAGCTAACTCTTAATTTCAACTGTTAACTATATGAACTAGATTTGTGATTATATAACAAAATGTAAAACAAACCAGATAATTATATGCAATATGTAAGTCTGTAGTGTGTCAATTTTGCCCACAGGGTTAAAATTTAAAATGGATTAAGGAGAAAATAGTTAAGTGGAAGAAGAGGAAGAGATTACAAGTGAAGTTGGAAGACAAAGGTGGATCTCACCAACTTGGGGAAACTGGTGCAGAAGACTGAAGGAAAAGAGAGGTAGAAGAGATAAAAGGAAGAACAGAACAGAACCACACCCACAAAGAGGTTAGGAACCACTCTCAGACTCATAAAAGATCAATGAAGGAGAAAGAGAAAAAAAAAACTAAATAAAACAAAACAAAAGAAACAAACAAGAAAGAAAAACAAAAAGAAAAACAAATATTCCACTTCCAAGATTCTCTCTGGGTTCACTCATAGACAGCCTGTGAATTGTGCCACTCTATCCCAGTAAGCCAGCAGGCGCTTTATGGTGGAGTAAATAATCTTAGCAGGCCTTCCACAAGACCAGACTCATTGGGCTTGCTGCAGTCCAAGAAATTTCCATGGATCTGCACCCAGCTATGAGCTGTTGGAGGAAGCTACCAGCAGTTCTGGTTCTGGGCTTATCCAGGCCGACTCCAAAATGGCTCCTGGCCAATCACTCTCTCCTGTTAGAGGGCTGAGTCCTCTGCACTCACCTCCAGTCCTCTAAATCTGCTGCTCCCCTCCACTGTCATGCTTTTCTGCAGAGGCCTTTGGGATCACCAGCCATCACTGTCACTGTGGCTGTGTGTCCCAAGGTTCCAACAGCTCCCCTTGTGTAATGAGTCCAGCTCAGAGCAAAGGTGCTGCCAGCTACCATCTTCTTTTTCATTGAAATTTTTCTTTTTACTCTCTCTGTGGGCTTCAATTCACACTTCAGATTCTTCCTGCATCCTTCCTTCTTGTCTTCCTCACAATGCTATATTCCAGCATCTAACACAGATATTTTAGACACTGGTCCACCCCAAATGGCCCCTCCCAAATACACTAAATTATGAGAAATGCCTAAATTCGGGGAACATAGCTGCAGACCAAAGATAGTTAGTTAACACCCAAGGACTCTGTTCCCCATACCTTCTGCTCTCCTGCTTTTTCTTCCTGGTATGTCTTATGACCAAATGTCCCCTGAAAGCCTCAAGAAAATTGGTCCAAGGAAATTAAATACCAGATGCAAAATCATGGAGGGAAGAGTGTGTCTAAAGAGTTCTGAGAATAGCAGGAGGCCAGGATGGCCGAAACAGCTTAAGCAAGTGGGAAAGGGAAGTCAGGGGCAGAGTGGCACATGCCTATAATCCTACCTACTGACTGTCATAAATTCAAGGGCAGCTTGAGCTACTTAGAAACACCCTATCTCAAAAAATAAAAGCGTTGAGTGTGTAGCTCAGTGACAGAGCACCCAGATTTAATCCCCAGTACCACACACACACATAGAGAGAGAGAGAGAGAAAGAGAGAGAGAGAGACAGAACTAGATGGAACAAGAGAAGAAACTAGATGAAATGAGAAAGGCAACTAGGGGTAGGGGCAGATTATTATATTTTTGAGAAAGAAGTCATTGGGAGATTTTTTTGGGGGGTGTGGGGGTGGGGGGTGGAAGGCAACCAGAAATCTAACTCAAGGCCTCACGCTTACCAGGCAGGCACTGCACTGCTCCCACTGGGAGATTTTGAGTATGAGAGTGACACATGATCATTTCCTAACAGCATCGCTGTGTTGCTGTGTTAGAATGAGAATGAAGTATATGAGCAGGTGCAAAAGGAGGACGGGACAGGAGACTTTGTCAGCACTGCTAATGCGGACTGCACAAACTCAGTGCTGCAGAGTTGTTCCAGGATTTGGTTACTGTCATTCTCACTATTGAATGGTTTAACCTGTGTATTTGGAGGGCAGTTTTTATTTTCTAATCACTTTCAACTTATGTGAATATTTTAAATTAGCCATGTTTTCTTCTTTGCTGAAACTATAATCCTCCATTTTTTTTTGTAGAAATTTAAGTTCTCCCCTCCAAAAAGTTAATAAAGATATGGCAAATAAAACTTGCAAAACATCTTAAGACTAAACAAAGTACACTTAGTTCTCTATAAAGGCCAACACAAAAATCCATAAAGATTCTAAAATTTCAGGATACTAATGTTATCGCTAAGTAGTGGACAGATTGACCTGTTTTTCTGTGAAGTTGAGTCAATATAATGAAAATGTGCAGATTTTAAAAAATGAAGTGCAACAGGTCATATCCATCCATGTTTTCATCAGTCTGTATGTAAAAGTGTGATCAAAATGTAAGGTGAATGTTTAAATTTTTAAAAATCACACTAAAACATACACTGTAATTAAGTCACATCAAAATACTCCCTCTCACTTGGAATACACTTAGCCCATTGCTCTTCCTACTCTCTGAAGTGGTTTTGGAAGTCCTTTTTCCTGAGTGTCTTTATGAGGTGAGATAAGAAAGACAGCTAATGCTGTTGCTGAGGTCTATCCAATGGGAAAGACAAACTCATGAAACATCAAGGTGCATCCTCATCTACCCTCATTCACTGAGTTCAGTAACTTGCGCCTTCTAGATCTTCTCCAAAGTCAAAATGGTTCATGAAAGGTAAGTGTTTTGAATTGATTTAGATCATCCAGACAACTATAACAAGTCGATTATATACAGTCGTAAAAGAAGACTTTCAGAACTGCTTCAGAAAGTGACAAGAATGATTGGAAAAGAATTTCAGGGGGGTAGCTTGAAGGGGATTAATGAGAATGTGTGTTTTTCTGCATCACATTAAAAAAACATTCACTGTATTTTCTGATCACATCTTATATACAGTTATATTTATATTTGTTTGGAGAATATTTGCTGTCTCAAAATTATAGCTAGCCCGTTTTTAAATGTTCACTATTAATAGTAGCTCTCTCTAATCTCGTAACGGTAGCCAAATTCCCAAAGGCTCATTTCATACTATGCTCTTACCTCTCTAACTGAAGGGTTTATATCAAACTTTTCCACTAAAGTGCAGTGAAAGCTAAAAACCTAACAGTGGGCAGTTCTTTTGCTTGCACTCAAAGGATTGTTTATCCGAAGTGAAAAAGTGCAGAAGTAGATTTGTAAGCAATTTTTGGGCTATAATTTTTGCAAGCAAAAGCTAACTATAACATAGAATGTCAAAAGAAAAGTTAGAAATACAATATGATCCAAAAATAAGAAAAATAGCACAACCAAAAGATGTAGTCCAATTTTCATACTCACTATATAACATAAGGATTATGTCATGTGTACTTGGAAGTTATAAAGATTTAGCTCTTGGAGATTAGATGACCTTGTTGTTCCAAAGAATCCATCCTAACTGTAAGTGGGCAGTTAGAGAACTGCTGACATGTCTAACAACTCTTACTGTTTGGAAATTTCTGGATTGCAGTTCTTTACACCATATCTCTCATTGGGCAGGGGGAGCTGATCCTTGTGTTTGCTTTCTGATGAGAGAGCGGTTTGTCCCTGCCTGAATCATCATTAAGGCTGCTATTCTGTTCTGCGAGGAACAGCTCTCCTCAGTGCCCCAAGACAGACTGGAAAAATGAAATCTAGTTAGAAACGGAAGGACATAACTCAGAAATTTCAGGAAATGAAGAGTTTTGGATAAAAATGAGAAGATAAGGCTGGGGATTTAGCTTAGTGGCAGAAGTGCCTGCCTGGCAAGTGTGAGGCTGTGAGTTCAATCCCTGGTACCAAAATAAATAAGTAAATATGAGAAAATAAGTAGGGGAAATAAATTGTGCTATTTAGATAAGACAAATGAAGTGAGAGAAAGAAACACATGTGCACACCATCTTTCAATTATTTCTGGATTCGAATTCTTATTTAAGTCATCTCTCTTGAATCTTTTAGTGCTAACAATGTTTTTCAAAATGAAGATACACTTTAATTATAAAGACACAAGTGTTTCATACAAAAGTTCTAACAAGCTAAAAGTGAGTGAGATAGAAAATTAAGTTCTATTCCAAACCTATAACCTCATTGTTTGGAAATAATAATTACATGAATCTTACTACACCATTTAATTCAACTGTAAACATAGCATAAAATATATACACTAAACTATAAAGAAATAATTTAGTAGCATTGGATGAACATCTTTCCTAGTCCATGTCCTTCACAGCGTTGTCTACAGTGATGCTTCATTGTGTAGCATGCTATGTCTAATTCTTAACTCAGTTGTCTCTGCTGTTAGAAAGTTTAAGCTGCAACCTGATTTTTCAAATAGGGTAAGTATTCCTGATCCCAAAGTACAGAACCCAAAGCAGCGATACCTGAAACATGGCAATGTCATATCAGTTTTGAGCACTGATATGAGGACACAAGTTGAGAATTCCAAACTTTGCCTCCTAGGACAGGTTTCAGTGAAAATGCAGGTGTAATAAAAATATTGTCTAAAATTACCCTCAGCCTATGCAAATAAGTTATATATTAAACAGAAGTGAATTTTGTGTTTAGACTTTTGTCCCATCCTCAATTTATCGCATATGTATGTGAAAATATACCCAAATCAAAAAATTGAAATCCAAAGCACCTTTGATTTTATATATATATATATATATATATATATATATATATATATTTGCCCATATAAGTGATTTCTTCTTAGATTAAATTTAGAGAATATCTATGTTGTTAGCAGGATATCTGCTTTCACCCTGACCTCTATAAAAAGTAATGTCATTACAGTCTTTTTAGAATAGAGTTTGTATGAGCATGGTCCTTTTAAAATAACAAAGTCACACTGAAATTTAGTTTGCTGGATTTGTGAAGATAAAAATATTGATATTTCATTGCTATTATATCAGTGTACTTGATTATGAATGAGATTAAGCACATTATTATTTTCAGTTATGCTGGGCATTGTCTGTATTTTTTGAGACTTAGCCACTTCTCATATTCTCCTCATTTTAAAATCAAGCATCTATTATATAGTCTACATAAATTTAAAATTTTTATTTTGTCAATCTGTCAGTTTTTTCTGCATGATCTTTAATGATACCTTGGAGGGTATTTCCTGACACAAGTTTACAAAAAAATTTACTTACCTCTGTGTTCTTGTGGTTATATTTTTACATTTATAACTCTACACTACTTATAAAATATTCTTGTTTGGGTTTACTTTTAAATCCTAGAGAGAACTCCAGCAATTTCCCTAGGTTTCTTTTTGGCAAGGCTTCTAGTTCCATATCAAGCCTTGCTTAAATAATATAAAAGGCAATGGCTGATTTGTTTTTCCTGAAATAATTTAATATATACAGTAAATAATACATGAAAAATCTGATCCAAAATACTTCTAAAAGTGTCAAAGAAAACGTTCAATTATGTTACACACACTAGAATTGTGTCACCCATTCCAGGCCTGTTCAGGTAGAAGAGGAGGCGGGGGCTAATTGCCAACCTCTGACCTGGCAGAAGGGAATAGAAGGAAAATGTGGGAAAAGAGAACCCCTGATTCTTCTGAAGGAAATGACCTTTGTTAATGCATTACATTAGCCAGAATCTTAATAAGAATATACAAAAAGCTGAGAAATATAGAAATCCAGGAATTTTCTCTCTAGACCCAAGTTCTGACCATTTGAATGATACTGGACAGGATTCATTCATGTAACAGACATTATAAAAATTTGTAATGTGTACTGTTTTATGTATTACTGTTTTATGCAACAGGAGACAAAATATAGACTTATGCTTGTGTAAAACTCATATTCTCACAAAGTTGATAGCTTGTATGATAAGTAGAATTCAAAATCATCTGTTAAGTAGTGAAATGTTCAATATGGTGAAACATGTTAGTAATTTGGGCAAGGGCAGACAAAGACTAGGATAGCATGGTGCTATTTTAAAATGGGTTACCAAGAAGAGCTTCACTGAACAGGGACACTTGGGCATACACTGGCTCTCCAAGTAGCTAACCTGGAATATGACTACTCCTTGAACTGATTTTATGAGTGATACCTAGGTATTTTTTGTTTCCAGTTCCCTTTCTTTTATTGGCATAGATAATTATGAAAATTGTGAGGCATATTCAGATAATAAATCTGTCAGACTACAAAACACAGTGTTTTTCTATAGTTACTTACAATACAAACATACGCATTGAAGAGCTGGTATTAAATTAAAAATGTCAGCTGGTGGGGGTGGACTTCAACTCCTTTGTTTGGAGAATGGTCATGCTGGGATGACAACTTGTGAGCCTTCTCTTTTCATTTTGACATAAAGACACTAGTAGGAATAGATACTAAATTAATTAGGTGCTTAATTTAATATAAATGAAAATTTATGTTAGGATATATATTATATATTATATATAAAATATAAAAATATATATTTATAATATTATATATATAAAATAGGCACAACAAAAGCATAGAGAAAAATGTTTTGCTCCTAAATTTGTTTTTTGCCAGCTAGTAGGGACCTAATGCACCATTAATTCTACCTTGAAAAAATGAAAATGCTGTTAGAAGAGGTTTGCTTTGACCAAATCACAAAAAATTTTGTTACTCTTGACCTACTATCATACTAAGCATGACTACAACTAAGTATCATTTTTAATATTATGGGTGATTATTAGGAATAGCTCAGTAAGGCCCCATAGCAAATATTCCCTTTTGTTTGCTTTTATACATTATCCATCTATGACCTTATCAGGCCTAATCCTGAGAGCTGATTTTTAGCAGTAGGCAAGGCAGCAAAATAATGACAAGAAGGGAGGTGCACAAAATAAATACTTTCATGTATTTATGGAGGATTTCATCCATGAATTATATTTTGTTTTAGAAGTCCTGAAGACTGCTGTTTTTATTCTAGGAAATTACTAAAAGTGTTCTCATTATCTTCTGTAGTCAGTCTGACATGCAGTAGAAACGAGAGGAAATTTAAGCTGGAGGAGGGGAAGGGGTAGCATGGAGACTCAGGAGAAATAGGAAGTCTTCTGCAGTCACCTGCAGTCTAGTGCCAGTGAGAAATAACTAATGAGGGAAAATTATGACAATATTCATAAAAATTTTAAAGAGTTAAATCAAAGACCCTGTAATTATATTTTTGAAATATTTCTAATTTGTGGGGATTACTTATTATATATTACTCATTACTCATTTTTTCCAAACTAGATCTTCAGTGACTTAATAATTATTTCATAATTTCATTATCATAGTCTGACTTAGTTACTTTTTCCTCCCTAGGGCACAATCATCACCTGCCCCCACTGCCCCCTAAGAAGGAGAGGTGTATCTGGGCCCACAGTTTGTAGAAGGGTGGTGGGGGAGAGCTGGGGAGAGGTGCTTCAGGCATGGTGAGGGGTGTAGAGAGGTCATGCGAGCTGTGGGAGTGAGATAAACCCATCCAGCCACACCTGCAGTGATCAGACCAAGTCAGGTGTCAGTCCCCAGAACGCAATCACCTACTACAAGGCTCACCTGTGAGCACACAGAGCTCTGGAGGGGCACCTAGATAGAAACCAGAGCACAATACAAATACATCTATCAGGTCTTATTACCCTAATTATGCAAAAGGCACATACCTATATGTGTATATATCATCAGTCAACATTTGTGAAAGGCTAAGGCTACATAGCATATTAATAGAAAAAGCAAAATGAAAACCCATCCCTTCAGATTGAATCTCACTCAAGTCATTTACTACTCATTAGAGAGACAGGAATTGAACTCGGGGAGACTAAATTTAACATCACCAGCAATACTAGAGGCTGGCTTCCCCGGTGTAGTGATTTTCAGCTAGATTTTGGTTCTCTATACTGACAAAAAAACCCGTCCTGAGAATACCTTTCCCAATGGACCCTGGACTCATTACTCTGACAAAACAGGAAAACAGCGGTATCCGAATGAGGACGGAATTTAAATTCAGTCATTCTTGCCCACCCTGTTCTCCTGAGTCGCCTGCATCTGCGCTTCTGAGCCAATCTGAGAAATAATTTTCAGAGCAGAAATAGACCCTGAATAGGTGAGAGAAGAGAGAGCACAGCACAACCATTTCCTGTGGCCAGTGAGTCCGTAGTCTTTAAGAATTTCTTTGATATCAAGGGAAGAGTAAAAGGAGAAAATTCTGCTATCTGTGAAAACATCATGGTTAGGGGAAAAACTGCTTTCAAGTTCCGATATGTAGACATATGTCTCTCCTCCCCTCCTGCCTTCTCCCTCTCTCCCCTCTACCATCCTACATATCTGTTCTTTGTGTTTGACACCTAAGTAATTGTACTCTTCATAGCTGCTTTATTGTGTGTGCTTTACATCTAATGAAAGGAAAAGAAGGAATAACTTATAATATTTAAGGAAAGTTATTTCATAAGGTTCAATTAATGCATAAAATTAAATTTTACATAGAAAAACCAGTATTGTAATTTCTGGGAAATGTAATGGAGTTACATAGATATTTCCAACATTTAGAATTACCAATAGTAATATTAAATACAAAGTCTGCCAAAAAATGTATATGCACTTTAAGAAGAGAGAAAGTTGTATACATATTTCAATACTAGATTGATTAGACATCATGAGGTTAATGTAAGTTACCTTTGGCATCTCCAATTACAAGAGGTGCTCAAAGTGGTGGCCATCAGCTTGTAGACCTTTACTACTATGATGAACTGCTGCTTGGGTAACCTTGGTTATTGAGATTGCTGCACATGCATTTTCAATTTCTTCCCTGAGGGCCAGCAGTTTAGTGGTTTTTCTGCAGTATAAGACATCCTCTAGGGTGCCCCATACGAGGGTAACTCTATCTTTTTTTTTTTTTTTTTCCGGCACCGGGGATCAAACTCACAACCTCATGCCTGCCAGACAGGCACTTAAGCCACTGAGACAAACTCCTGGCCCTAGTTTTTGAGGCAGGGTCGCACTACGTGGCTCAGACCAGCCTTGTGCTCGCGTTGTAGCCCAAGCTGGCCTTGAATTCACAACGCTTCTCCTACCTCAGCCTCCTGAGTGCTGGGATTAAAAGCGTGCACCACCTTGCCTGGCTAGAGGGTAACTCTATCTATTGAAAAAATATCATGCTGTTTTTCTTTTCTTAAAGCATGTATACATTTTTTGGCACACTCTGTATTTACTCATATTTTTAGTTGTTTAAAATCTAAATAGATCACTGCTACCTACTATTGATGTTATAGGTAGGATTCAACTTGCTTTTAACCAACACATATATTCCCATTATTTCTTTTAGCTCCAGAAGTAACACTATTATATATTTATTATTTATCTTTCCATTGCATTTATAATGTAGGTATGCATTCAGAAGAAATCCAAGAGTATTATTTTTGGAATATTTTTGAATTAAAATTTTTTAACAAATAATGCAAAAACATAAAAGTTGTACATATCAGTAAGGTACCATGTACTATTCATAGATGTACACATTTTCTAATGTTTAAGTCAGATGAAACATATTTATCTCCTCATTTCTTTGTGATGAAAACTTTCAAACTTCTTTCTTCTAGCTTTCTGAAATGTACAGTACAGCACTGTGACCTGTAGTAACAATACTGCAGCATAGCAGAGCTCCTTACTCTCACCTACTTGTAACTTAGTCCTTTCCCGTAACTTTCTAAACTTTCTCCTCAGTATCTGGTGACCACCATTCTGCTCTTAACTTCTACATATCATTTTTTTTCTTTTATTAGTATATGTTTGCAGCACATAATGACTACAATTCTCTGTAGGGGATTGGTCCATGTACATAGCACACTTTCATTCCCTTCTCTTTTCCTCCTCTCTCTACTCCCCGTTTATTTTTCCTGCATCAGATTCATTTATTTATCTTACAAGACCTTATAAAGTTAATCATATGTACAGATTGAAAGCAAGACTAATAGGCCAAAGAACACATAAAATGTGTAAGACAACTGTGCTAACTCAAGGTACACTTTTAGATACACCATCAACTTTTTTAGATTCCATATATGCATGAGGCCATGCAGTCCTTGTTTTTCTGTGTATGGCTTATTTGACTTAATGTAATGATCACTCATTCCATCTGTGTGGTCACAAATGACATAGATTCTTTTTAGTGGCTGAATATTGTTTCTTTCTACATGTCTACTACATAATTATGATTTGTTAGATGGTAAACACTTTGGTAGTTTCCATTTCTTGAGGGCTGTGAGTATTGC
Source organism: Dasyprocta punctata (assembly GCA_004363535.1). Classification (NCBI taxonomy): domain Eukaryota; kingdom Metazoa; phylum Chordata; class Mammalia; order Rodentia; family Dasyproctidae; genus Dasyprocta; species Dasyprocta punctata. The sequence continues at coordinate 44,791 of RJWM01003788.1, forward strand.
TGCAATGAACACAGGAATGAAGATGTCTCTTCAACATCCTGATTTCATTTCCTTTGGATACAGCTATTTAGGAGTGGGGTTGCTATGCTATTACTAACTTTTTGAGGAGCTTCCACAGTATATTCCATAATGGCTCTACTAATTTACTTCCCAAAACAGAGTATAGATGTTCCCTCTTTTCCACATTTTCTCAAACATTGTTATAATGCTTATTATATCTTCTATATTTCCCTCAGTAACTTTTAAGTAATTCTTTCCTACCCAGAAGATATACAGTTTCTTCATTCAGCAGAATGATTTTTATATTAATTGATGGGTTTAATTAATTCATTTTAATCTTAACCTATTTTACTTCTATGTTTTCTTTATAATATAAATTCCCTTCTTTACTTTTTTCTTTTTTTGTCTTTAATTATTTTCTGTATCCCCTGTATCTTTTTATTGATCTGTTAGTATTTCATTTTAGTTTTATTCTTTAATTACTTACCTTTAGTCTTTTATTAAAAATATCTCAATTTTTATCTAAGTATTCTCAAGTTAATACTTTTTCCTTCCTGAAAAAGTCATGAAAGTATTTATCTGGCCTCTTCTAGAATTGCAAAACATTTATAATATACATATAACTTTGCTAATTTAAATTTGAAAATCACTTAGATTCACCAAGGTTGTTTTCTTTAGGATAGATAAACTTTATTTTTCAAAATAGTTTGTGTTTTTCCAAAAATAGAGAAGGATGGAAGGTTCTCATTACGGTAACTTTTTTCTCTGTAGTTCCCCTATTATCCACTTCTTGTATTAATGTGGTTCATGTGTTAAAATCTTTGCACCAATATTCATACCTTATTATCACCTAAAGTCCACAGTCTTTAACAGAATTCCGTCTTGTACTGATGTCTGGTTGTTGTAAACTTCACAGTGTTGTGAACCCATCATTGTACTATAGTGCAATAAAATCTTAGTGCACCTTTTCACTACCCCTTACCTCCCCTTTGGCCCTTGGTGTCACTGAACTCTCCTGTCTCTGTAGTTTTGCCTCCTTCATTTGGAATGACATAGCTGAAATCTTCTAACATATATACTGTCTGCATGAGCTCCTAGCATTTAGCAATACACTTCTACATTTCTTCCATGTCTTTGAATGACCCGATAGCTCCTCCCTTCTTATCAGTAAATAGTATTGCTTTATATGAATGTGCCACCATTTGCTTATCCATTCAACGACTGAAACACATCTTGATTTTTTCCAAGTTGTTGCAATTATGTATAACTTTTCTGTTATGCATAATATAACATCTTATGTTTTTCTGTAGAAGTAAATTTCCAAATCCTGTGAGTAAATATCATGGGGTATGATTGATGATTCATATGGCAAGCTTATATTTAGCTTGGTGAGAAATTGCCCATCTCCTAAACTTTCTGTATCATTTTTCATTTCCACCCACAATCAGTCAGATTCACTGTCGATCTGTATCCTCACTGGTGTTCAGCATTTTCAGTGTTTTGGGTTTTATCCACATTAATAGGTGTGTAGTAGTATCCCATTGCTTTTATTTTAAATTTCCCATTAAAGTAAGAATTGAGCAACTTTTTAGGTTTATTTGTCATCTGTGTTTCTTCCCCAAGAAGTATCTGCTGTGATCTTTTGTCTGTAGGGGTGTTTACTTTCTGTTTTAAGACCTCTTTGTCTATCTTGGATAAGTCTTTCATGTAAAACAATTCCCTATGAAGTCCTTTTGCAAATATTTACCTGAAATGACTTGCCTATGACTTGTCTCTTCCTTATCTGAACAGTTTTTTTGTGAAGAGTAAATATTTTTAATTTTCTTGTCCAACTTATTAATATTTATTTCATGGTTCATGCCTTTGGTGTTATATATAAAAAGTCATTATCAAGTCTACGTTTACCAAGATCTACTGCTTCCTAAAATTTTATGGTTTTGTGTTTTATACAGTACTTTGGTATTTTTGTGAAATGTCTAAGTTCTGTTTGTGTTCAAATTCTTTTAATCTTTTTCTTTTCTGTCTTTTAGCAAGGCTTTTCTTAATTGTGTTTCAGCATCATTTATTTAAAAGTCTTCTTATTGACTCACCTTTGCCTCTTTGTCAATACCAACTGACTCTATTCAGACAGACCTATTTCTGGGGTCTCTGTCCTATTCCATTGATCTTTTTGTCCTTTCATCAATTCCACAGTATCTTGATTACTTCTAGCTATAAAATAACTTGTGAAGTAAAAAATATCAGCTTTTTTTCCCTTCAGTATTGTGCTAGCTATTCTAGGTCCTGTACCTTTTCATATAAATTTAAGGATTGGTTTATTGATATCAATGAAATAATGTATTAAAATTTTAATTAGTATTGTATTTATATATCAGTTTGGGAAGGATTGACATCAGAACAATAATTAATCTTCCTATTCGTGAACATAGACTCTTAATTTATAGATCTTTGATTTCTTTATTTGTGTTTTGTAGTTTTCTGTGCACAGATCTGGTATGTATTTTCCTACTTTATTGCTATCATTTGTTTGATTTAGTGCTAATATAAACAGTGCTGTTTTTAATTTTAAATACCAGCCATTCATTGCTGGTGTATAAAAAATTGACTTCTATGTGCTGATTTTATATTCTGTGACATTTCTCTAATCATTTATTAGTTTCAAGAGGTTTTCTGTGGTAGCTTTTAACACAGATAATTGTATCTTTCTTCCCAATCTTTATACGTTACATTTGCTTTTCTTATTTTACTGCTTCCTCAGCTCTCCCAGCACAACATGGTATAAGAGAAGTGAGAGACGATCTGCTTGTGTTATCACTGATGCTGAGAGAAAGCATTCAGTTTCTCACCAGTATGTGGAATGTTGGCTATCATTTTATTATAAATATTCTTTATCAAATTGAAAATGTTCTCCTCAATTCCTAGTTTTCTGAGGTCTTTTTTTTTTTTTTTTGTCTTTTTGAGACAGGGTCTCACTATGCAGTTCAGGCTGGCCATGTGCTCACTTTGTAGCCCAGGCTGGTCTCAAACTCACAACAATTCTCCTGCCTCAGCTTCCCAAGTGCTGGGATTACAGGCACGCTCCACCATTCCTGGGATCTGAAGTCTTTTTTTTTTTCCATGAGTAGGTTTTGGATTTTGCCCAGAACTTCACCTGCATCTGTTGTTCTGATCTGGTGATCTTTCTTCTTTAGCTAATTGATTTGATGAGTTAAATTGATTGCTTTTTTGAAAGTTGAATGATTTCTTCCACACCTGGGATAAATCTCAAATGACCATGTGTATATGATTCCTTTTCTACATTATTAGATTTATTTTTCTAATATTTTGTTGAAATCTTTTGCATTTATTTTCATGAGAAATATTGGTTCAGTTTTTCGTTACAATATCTTGATTTTTTGAGTATTAGGGCATTCTGGACTCACAGAATGAGCTAGAAAGTCGTCCTTCTACTTCTATTTTCTGGAAGAGATGGAAGAAAATTGGCATCATTCTCCCCTTTAATGTTTGGTAGCACTTAAACTTTTATTTTTACACTCTTAACTGCCCCCATTTCCACTTGTAGTATTGTTTTTTTTTCCCTGAAGTATATCCTCCTTTAATGATTTCAGTGCACATTTCTGTGTAGAAATTCTTACCTTATATCTAAACAGGTCTTCATTTTATTTTCATGTTTCAGTTTATCTCATTTATTTGTTGGTACTTTAGGTTGGTAAGTGCATTTCTTTAAAATTTTTTGATAGGTGCACTACTTTCATCTGATTTCTCGTTTTTCTGATGAGTAGTCTGCCTTCCATTCTGAATTGACCTATATTTATTCTAATATAGGTATTCCAGTACTAATTTTGGGTACCATTTTTTTCTCCACATGCAAAATATTAAGACTTTTGTACAAATAATGTTTATTTCCAGGTGGATTTTTAAAAAATCATCCATGGAAATCAGAAACACTTGTACTCTGAAGAATTACATTTGTGATTATGGAAAATAACCATCCAAATTATCTAAACCTTTTCTCCCATTTTCCATGTGTCTTTCTTTTTTTTTTTTTTTTTTTCAGCACCGGGAATTGAACTCACAGCCTCGCCTGCCAGACGGGCTCTTAAGCCACTGAGCCAAACTCCTGACCCTGGTTTTTTGAGGCAGGGTTGCACTGTGTCTTTTTCATACTTTTTTTCTCTATATAACTTCATGTAGCAGTCAGAGATTCTTGATTTGATCTTCCATTGTAGTAATTTACTTTTCAGCATCCTTAGCATTTTATCGAGTATTTTATTTCAGTGACAGCATTTTGTGTGTGAGTTTTCCTTGATTATTTTGGTATTTCCCTGTCTTTTATAACAGTCCCTTTTTATTGATTTTCCACTCTTACACACTTTAAACAGACTTATTTTTAAAATTATTTTCAAATTGTTTTGCAGTGTGTTTCTGTAATTGCAAATTTCCTAGTTTATGCACTCTGGGCACTGTATTTTGTGTAAGTAGTCCCCCTTCCCCCAAGACATACTCTGTAGAATTTAATTATTCTCCTTTCAGGTGACCCTACAAATTTCATTACACATAAATCAATATTTAGACTTATTTTTAGGCATTCTGGAACAGAAGGGAGCTATGATTCAGGTTCCACAGTGATCATTTATGTGTTTGAGATCCTTACTTAGTGTTTTAGTTTTCTTTTCTCCTAGATAAGTAATTTACTTGAGGTTGCTAGAATTTGGTTGCTGAAAATAAAATTTAGAAGTCCCCATTTTCATAAGTAATACCATTATCCTAGACCCCAGTTCTAATCAAGGGTTAGTGATAATTCCTTTTTAATCTGTCTCTCCGAGATTGTTTTAAAACCTTAGTCCCTAGGGAATGCTGTACACTCATAAGGCTTCAATTCTTCATGTGTTTCCTCTTAGATTCTGGTACATTTTTCTCCTTTGCTTTAAAATTTTGCTGTGTATTTTCCCCAAACAGCCTTAATTAACAAGAGAGAAATACCAGTGAGTATTCAATTTGTCATCTTGACTGGAAACCACAGCAACTATTATTTTCTAGAAAAAAACATTTTATATGTGAAGCTGAAGTTCTTAATTAGCACTTAATGAGGTTCTCAAGCATTCTTTAGAGTGAACATCTTTAAGTTTCTTATTGACCGCCCCTACAAAATAAACACATTTACTGTCCCTCTATGCTTACTTCGCTAGTTTAAAAAATGAAAATTCCTTTGGCACCTCCTGTCATCTCTCCTATCTGCTGAAAATGGAATATTTGAACATGGTTTCTCATTTTGGTTGCCAGTTTTCTTGAATACTTTGCTCTATTTGCAAGACTCTCTGGGCAGGTTCAACTTCCCTCCCTAATTAAGCTTCTGTGCTGCCAGTTTCCCTTGGACAGTCAGGGGTACCAACGCCAAATCTGAATAATCACTGGCTCATATCAAACTTTTCATTTTTGTTAAACAATTTCTCTTGCATTCCTGTTTTGTGGATTGGAAGCATTATTGAAAATACAGATATATCCTCACAACTGATTAATGTAGACCCCAAATTTTATTCATTTCTTATTTATTTCATTTGTTCATTCAGTAAATATATACTAAATACTTTTGGAAGACCAGTTTCAGTTACAGTGGGCACTGAAATTCGACAATGACTGTTTCAAAATCAGCCCAGTGCCTTCACAGAGGATATCATCTACTGAGAAGGCAGATAAAATGTGGCCTGCAGGCAACAGAAAGACAAGCTCATCTACTTGTTTACTTAGTGTCTGTGAATACTTCTCCATTGAGTGCAAAGTTGAGTTGTTTTAATCAGTACCATGTCTCCAACAAAGCCGAAAATATTATCTACTTTTTTTTATAGAAGAGTTTTTCCTCATACTATGTTAACAGATGACAGAAGTATTAAGGAGTTATACACAAAACTTCATAAAGTAGATTGTCTGAGAAAGAAAAATAGTGTCTCAGAAGATAAACATGAAACATGTCTTGTCTGAGGGTACAAGAAAATAGTGTTTGGTCTGATGATTGCTAACGTGTGTGGAAGTCTTAATGAAAACCTCAGGGAGAGAAAAGAGGGTCTTTATGTGGGCGATGGGAGCAGAATGTGAAGACGGTTAGTGCTATCGTTTAGGTCTGGAGCGTCCTGCCAAAGTTTCATGTGTTTGGAAGCTGACTGGATTCTGGAGTTGCTGCAGCTGACTTGGTATGGGAAGGCAGGGCCTGGTCAGAGGAGCTGTTGGGGATGGGTCCTAGCTGGATGTATTTCTCTTTTTCTTCTATGTTTCCTGACCACCGTGACATGATCAGCTTTCCTCTGCCAGATCCTCCAACCATGCTGCTTCATTTGGAACTGACTGACCATGGACTATTACCATACTTCAAAATAAACTTCGCCTCTTCTAAGCTGCAGGTGTAGAGTATTGTATCTCAGTGACTAGAAAGTGACTAAGAAAGGTAATCTTAGAACAATACAAAAACAGAAAGGAGTGTTATTTAACTGAAAAGGTAAGTTAGTGTGGCACAAAATGAGGCTGGAGAGTTAGACAAGGGTCAGATCACAAAAATTTTAGTTTTCCTGGAGGCAATGAGACAATTTTAAGAGTTTTCCAAGCCAGAAAGGGAAAGTTAGAAGTCTACTGTAAATTTCCAAATAAGAGAATGGTGACCTGGACTTCGATAATGAAACAGAAGATTATAAGTAGATGGATTTCATTTGATGTGGATGCTTTCAGAAATGGAGAAATCACAATGAATTCCAGGTTTTTATTTTAAATATTGGACACAGAGTGGGACTGAATTGGGTGGAAAATCGCAAGCTCATTGTTGCGGGTATATTACAATTGAAGCGAGTTCTGAATTGGCAATTGTACGTGATGGTCTAGAGCCAAGCAGAAATTGACAGGTAGGGATATAATGTAATTTTCAGCTAGCTAATTTTTACAGAATAAAGAAATAAAAGAAACGACAGAAAAGGTCTAACAGCATATTTTGACTATCTGTCTGTAGGGCATTTGGCAGGCCTCCGTGAGGTTGGTCGTCTGGGGCTTCAATGGTCAAAAGCCCTGGGGTGAATGGGTACTTTTTGTGTTGCAGCCTTGGAGTACTTTTCTGTTTTTTTCATGGAAACACAGAGCTTTATTTCTGTTTGTCTTGCTCAGAGGTAAAAACTATGGTACAAGAGTGGCGATATGGAAGAATGTTGGCATCATGTGACCCCCTACCTGGCCTGAATATCCCCCAAATCTCAGCATATTCCCATCCACAAAACTGGAATCTTATATCTAAATTTCCAAATCTGGTAAAACAGTCTGTGTACAAAATGTGGTTAAAATGACATGATATAAAGTGATTATACAAATATCGGATCTAGTATACTTGGGCAGTGATAGCTTTTTCTGTGCTCATCAACACCATTGAAGTTTAAAAATCACACCCTTCTGCAGGGGAAGAGAACCAAAATTCACCAAGAAGCAAGCCCTCCCCGCAAACCAGTGCCATGCATGGGCAGCCACCACCAGGGGGACAGCCAGACCCCAGTCCCTTTTGGCAACACAGGCTGGGAAACAAGAAGAAATCCCCCTCCCCCCAAACTCCCATAAGCGACTGGCTAATCGGAGAGACACAGGCTGTGACGATAACTACTCAGGTGAAATGCAATTTGATGCTTGTGGTGTTTGGTGTTTCACTGACTTTGCAGGTCTAGAGCCAGTGGTCTGATCATCTGTTATAGGATAATGGTACACAGTGTGACATTTATTGGGGATCTCCTTCTAAAAGTGGTGGCCATTGTTAGCTCCCTATTATCTTGTTTTGAAGTCCTGTATCATTTTCGTTGGTTTGATGGGTTAGGCTTTATTCTGTTTTGTTTGGTTTGATTTTGTTGTACCTGATGATATGGGCAGCTATTTCAAAGATGGCAAAATATATTATGGTAGCCATTTTGGTTTCACTATTGTCTTGTTTTGAAGTCCTTTATTACATTCATTGTTTTGTTTTTATTAGTTCTATTCTGTTCTGTGTTGTTTGATTTTTACTATGTCTGAAGGTATCTGCAGCTATTTTGGATACAAGAGGCATTATGGTAGCTATTGTTGATTTTGTATTGTTTTGAAGTCCTGTGTCACACTGGTTTGTTTTGATTGGCCTTATTCTGTTTTATTTTGCTTGGTTTTATTCTCTTTAACATAAAATAAAACAAATTTTAAAAACCACACCCTTGTTAGGTGGAATGGCTTCCTGTGAGTGTACTTCAGTCTCTGTCTTGAGATCCATTGGACCAATAGTTCATCAACTTATCAGAGATTTAACTTTTGAGAAGATAGAGTATTATTAATAGTAAAAATATCAATCCATGTGTACTTATATGTTTATCTTTAACTATATGTTTATATCTCCAATTACAAAATGTCATTGCCAAGCCACAGTGTTTGAGAAAATTTATTGTGTCATTAATATGATTGTCTGATATGTGATTTGCTTAGCATTGTTTACTTAAATTATGGAAATTTATACAATAGCCCCAGGCATCAATCAAACACAAATCTAACAAGTAGAAAAACATTGGCAGGCTAATTTCTCAGCATTTTCTTGAGTTTGCATTGTTAAAGCAACATTTCACTCATAGTACTAAGGGAGATGTTGAAAAACAGTCCCAAAACCAAAAGCCCTTAGTAAATTTGCCCTCCCTAAATGGAAATATCTGCCCTGTACGCAAGGGTAAAATAGCACATTGCAGGGTCATTGACAGAAGCATTAAATATGAATATTAACATCATAAACCTGAGGGTAGCAGATATGTTATGCTTTAATAGCAAAAAAGTGATGAAATTCTTTTTAAAAAAGCACAATAGAACAATTTAACTGTACTTTAAACCTGTGGTCTTCTGAAAAAAAGTACAACCACTGTCTTTGTAGATGACGTTCAAAAAAGGATGGAATTTTTAGGATGAGATATTATTTGTGTAGAAGCAATATTAGGGCATGATAATTCAATAGTTAAATTAGATCAGTTTAAAGATATGATATAAAAGTAATGTGATAATCTATAGATAACATTTTCAAATCTAAAAGCACTCAAAATCATGGGTCATAATGTAATGCATTAGGGAGAAATAGCAGGCATGCGAATATTTCTTCAAGCTAAATACTGATGGTTTGGAGGCTTAATCAAAATGAATTAACTTCCACAAATGTGACCCGAAGGTAGGCTACTGATTATCATTCTCAATTAGTGGGCCCTCTGTTTTTCTCATGCTTGATGGTCAAATTTGGATAGATCCAGGCAAAGACAGCTGTAGGTGATTCCTTTCCAAGCTACCCAGTTCAGAACCGGCCAAGATTTCCCCAGCGTCAACTGCAATGTCGATTACAATGTCACTGTTTTCAAAACGGTGCCTGAAGATTAGAACTGTTTTCCAAAGGAAGATTTAAAATCCTACAATTGAGTGCTTTGTTTTTGTTTGAATCAACTATTTCTGTTTTCTTTTTTTTAACTTTACACTGTAATTTTAGAAAATAGACAAAAATTTCAGCTGTGGTACTCGCCAGGTGGCAGGATTATAGGGATAATTTTAATTTTATATACTTTTAAAATTTTCCAAGTTATTTGCATTATGCTTGTTTTGTAGGATTATGTAATTAAAATATGATATATAAATGGTTAATACTTAAATAGTGCAAAATGGCGTGGAATGGTGAGTAGTCTCTGCTCTGCCTCTCTGTTCTCCAGAGATTTTCCCCTACAACAATTTCAGTGGTTTATTCCAGTAATCATTCCCATGTTAGATAGTATATAGGGATTCCTTAGACCATTTCCTCTGCTTTGCATATGAAAATTTCTGTAACAAAAGGCTAAGATGAAAATGAAATACTATGCACAAAATATAAAAACAAAAAATAGGATAATATATTCTTTACTGCTATTTTAGATATTTGTGGATGTTTTCTACTGATTGCTAAACCTAAGAGATGAGGGCTGGGGATTTAGCTTAAGTGCGTGCTCATCCTCAGTACCAAAAAAAAAAAAAAAAAAAAAAATGAAGTTGGGTATCTTGATCTGACTGGTCTTCCAACCTCCACCCCTGCCCAAAGTACACACTTTTGTCTTCACACACTTTATCTTCTCCAACCTCCTGACTACTCAGCAATTACATTGTTAAGTTGTTGTTATCAACACTCAGCCATTTAATGTACTGCAGAGTATTAACTGCCTGTGTTTATCTCTGTTTACCAATAATTAAACCTGAAATCTTTACAGAACAGTAAGCCTTTTATTGTGGTCAAACATGGTGAGAAAATAAACTCTGCTTTTGTCTTTGTGATTTGCTTTTGTTTATTGCCTTATGTTAGCAGGCACATTTTCCAAAATTTCCCAGAAAGAACTGCAAGGCAGGTTGAATTTTTTGGTATCTTAACTGTCAGAAAATTCCATTGTTTTATCCTTGCACTTGATTGGTGGGCTAGCTACCTGTGGAATTCTGGACTGTAAGTCATACATGCCCTTTTAGAATTTTGAATGAAAACTTAATTATTTTTAGCTCTAGATGGAAATTATGTCATTTTTATTCCCCATCCTTTATATATGACTTTTTTTTTCAGTGTAAACTGTTTTACAATTCAGTCTTAAAGTGTTTCTAAAAAATCAGAATGGTGTGCCTTTGTTGCTGGTCCTTTTTACTCATTGTCCTGGCCATTTATATATCATATTTTTTCTGGTAACTGAGCTTTCATTTCTGCAAGTGTTTCTTGTTTAGATTCGTTAATAATTTTCTCTATATTTTTGTGTTCAGTCTTTCCAGACTTACAGTAGTTGAATATATGACCTCCTGGACAGAACTGTAAATTCTTCTTCATTTTCTCACTTTTTTACCTCAATATTTCCACTGAGTTTTTGTTTTCATTGTTCATACCACATTTCTAATTGCCAGGATATTTTTTGTTTCTGAATGTTCCTATTATGTAGCCTTCTGTTCCTGTTTTGATTGAACTATTTCAGTAAGATAATTTCACATTCATACTCAATTATAAGAATAGATTGTTACCTGTATATTATGTCTAGTTTCCTCCAATGATAATGTTTTGCTAATCTTATGCAACTGTAAGAAAAAATACAGAAAGTTTTCACCTATATTTTATTTAGTTTCTGCCAATGGTAGTATTTTTGTTCATTCGTGGTATAATATAGTCATGTTATTGATATTAGTACAACCAGCCAAACTAATATTTCTCCAGCTTCACCTGCACTTGTGTATGTGCTTATGTGTATGTCTGTATGTGTTTAGCCATGTAGGATTTTTATCCTGTGTGTGGCTTTCTGTTTTCATCACAGAGATGGCTCATGTTATACTTTTATAACCAAAATTTCCCCCCTTACACTTTGGATTCACATTTTTGCAATTTTATCCTTTAAAAATGTCATAGAAATACAATCATACAACATGTGTCCTTTTGAGACTAGCTTTTCCTCACAGTGTAGTGCTTTTGATATTCATCAAAGTCATGGTATCAATCATTCATACGTTTTTATTAGTGAGAAGTATTTCACAGTGTTATGGCTCATATCTAGATGTCCCCCCAAGCCTCAGACCAAAGTCTGTGGGATTTTTTGGATGTGGCTGACCTAGGGTGTGTGATGCTGGGATTAATGTTGCAATGCTGGGATTAAAGGTGCGCTGACCTGGCATTGAAACCTGGATGGAATATAAGGGATGGAAAAAGGATGCCTGCTACTTCTGCTGTCATGGCTTGCTGCTTACTGCCTGTCTTGCTTTGGTATGGACTGTTTTTCCTCCTTGATGCCCCTCTGCCAGGTCACCCTGCCTTGGAACCAGCAGGCTATGGACTGAAATCTCCACAAACTGTGAGCCAAATGGAACCTTTCCTCCTTTAACTTTGGATGTTGGGTATTTTGTCTCAGTAATGAGAAAAGTACCTAAGACACATGGTAAGGCTCTATCACCACCTACTTGACTGCTCACCTATTCAGTGGCATCTGGACTAATTCCAGTCCTTGGCTATTACAAGCATGGCTCCTATGGATAATCTTGTACAGGCTCTTCTGTGCATCGGCTTTCATTTGTTTGGAATACGTGCTCATACCTTGCTGATAAGGCCATATGATAATTGCCTGTTTAGTTTCATTGCCAAACTGTTTTTCACAGTTGTCTCTATTAGCTTACATTTGTACCTGTAATAAATAGCTGATCCAATTTCTGTTCATCCTCATCCAAATTGCTTTTGTCATCATTTTTGTTTTTGTTTTTGTAATGGCATGCAAAACTGTCATTGCAGTTTAAATTCTCATTTCCTGGATGATTGTGAAGCTGAATGTGTCACGTGCTTGTTCAAGTCTGTATATCTTTATGAAAATATCTCTTCATGTGTTTTGTTGATTTTGTAACTGGACTATTAATTTTCTTACAGTTGAGTTTTGAAAGTTCTTTAAATATTCTAGATACGACTCCTTTTTGAATACGTGCTTTACAGAAATCTTCCTCCAATTTACATTTTATCTTCTTTTCCTCTTTACAAGAATTTTTGTATACCGTTAATTATGTGTAATTTATCAATTTTTCTTTGTATGGATTAGATCTTGACATCAACTCACAAAAGTCATTGCTTAGCTCTAGATACTGAGGATACTTTTTCTATAATTTTATATCCTTTATAGTTTATATTGTCTATAATCCATTTTGAGTTATTTTTATATAAAACATGAGGTTTTGGTTAAAGTTTAGCATTTTGCCTGTGGAGTCTAATTGTTCCAGCAGCATTTGATAAAAAGGTTATCTATCTTTCTTTTGAAAGCTTTTCTACCTTTGTAAAACAGAAGAATATGCTTGTGTGGACTATTTTTTTTTTTGTTCTGTATTCAATTTCATTGACCTATATTTTTATCTCTTTGGCAATATTACACTCTTTCAGCACAAAATCTATATAGTAAGACTTAATATTAGGCAAATGTGTTAGATATTTTATTACTGCTTCAAATGTCCCAAAGGATCCTTTTAATATTTTTGTCTATTTTTTGAATTTCAGATTATGTTTATTCAGTTGCTATGTCTTTGAATTCACTGATTATATGATCTGTCATCTTCACTATACTATGGGATCCATCCAGTGAGTTGTTTTGCTGTTATTTTTGTACTTTTTTCAGGTATATAATTTTCACTTGATTCTTTCTTATAATTTCTTATTTCCTGAGATTTTCTTTTTCTTGCTTCATGAGAATTTGTAGTTGGCTACTGAAACATTTTAAGAATTTTAAAATTCTTACTAGAAAATTCCAACATCTGATTTATCTTATTGGCAGTAGTTAATTGTCATTTTATTTCTTATTAATGTTTTTTTGTTCTTCCTATGATGGATGATTTTCTTATTCTATCCTGGGTATTACCTATTAAGTTAGGAGACACTTTAGGTCCTACTTTAATTCCTGATACTAAAAGGCCTTTACCCGCATCAGGCTTAGCATGCAACACACAGCCTACTCTTTGCTATTGTTGCAGACTTTCAGAACCTTTGTGATATCATTTGCATTGCTTGGTTTACCTGGTGAAACTGTAGCTTCCATTGATTCCTGCTGGTGCTGCCCAAGGGATGAGAGGATTTCAAACTAAGTTGTTGGTGTCTCTGACTGGGGAGGATGTCATGCACCCTCCCATGGCTGTCCCCTGGCTGCTCCAGTGTCTCTGATGAAGAAATGGAAATCTCAGTCTTGTGATGTCAAGGATAATTCCTAAGCCAGGCCATCTTTTATGACTGACTCTCTCTTACCAGGCCTTCCTGCTCTACTCCACATTTCTTGGTGAGGGAGAGAATCTCAGGTTCCCCGGGAAATGACAGGACTTCTCCTGGCACCTTAGTAGTAATCCATTCCTAGTGCTTTGGGTGGATCTAATATCTCCAGTGACACTTCTCTCGCAACCTGGGGAGGACTTGCCTATTAGGGCTGCCTTTGGGGGTCAGCCTTGAGTTTGGGAAATGCTGGATCTGAGTCATCTTCTGGGTCACTTGTGGTTGAGAAGAGGGACATAACGTACCCTGCTGCTGTGTCTTTTCTCCAGCCCTGCTTCCTGGGTTTGCAACTAACTAGCAAGATGAACTTAGCTGGCCTCATAGCAGTAAGTAAAACAAGATAGTAATGATGACAATATACTACTCAGGGTTCAAAGACATAAACTTATTATATGTATTTTAAATTTTTAATGGTAGTAAAATATACATTAAATTTACTATTTTAACTATTTTATTTTTTTTATTTTAGCTATTTTATGTGTACAACTCATTGGCAGCTAGTGTTTTCACAATGTTATGCAACCATTTAAGTATCTATTTCCAAAATTTTCCCATTTTTTCATAGAGAAGCTCTGCACCCATTCAGCAAAACTTTCTCTTCTCTTCACCTCCTGATAAGAGTTATTCTACTTTCTCTATGTGAATTTGCCTTTCCTCAATATCTTATATGAACAGAATCCTGCAATATTTGCAACCTGTGTGTGGCTTCTTTCACTTAAATGATGTTTCCAAGATTCATTCATATTTGTGCATGTGTTAGAATTTTGTGCTTTTTTTATGGTTGACTAATGTTCCAATCTGTATACACATTCCATTTTGTTGCTGGATGTTTGGGTTCTTTCTACCTTTGAATATCTGGGTCTGTGTCTATATATATCTATATCTATATATCAATTTTTATAGTAGCATAAGAAATTATGCCCTTTTAGCTTCCTAAGCAGAGATTAGATTAAACACATGGCTGATGGCAGCATAAAAATTATATAATAACTGAATGAATTTAGAAATATGTCTAACTCACACAAAAATGAGACAAAACTTTAGATGTATGATTTCTGAGTTTAGGTTGAGGAGAAACAGATTCACCAGGCACGTGACGAGACAAGTGTGTGTACACATGTATGCATACATATGATCATATTTTGTTAGCACATTCCTGACCTTCTAGAAGTCTGTTCAAGTGGGGATTTAATATTTTGTTCTTTGTTGTTCCCCAGAGCCCGGGACAGTGACAGTCAGCTGTAAATATTGAATGAGTCTTTGCCTAATTGATTAAACAATTATTTATACAATGAAGGTACTTGAAATAATAATTGAATAAAGATTTTTTTCATTTAAAATTTCACAACTTGTAAGTTATAGCACTTAATTGGAACTGAAAAAAATGAATTCAACAAATAGATTGAGATATTGCATATGTTCTTCACATCTACTGAAAATGAGGGTAAAACATACTCTTTAATTGACTTACTTCTTAGGGAAAATGAAAGAAAATATTAGATGAAAGAATGGCCCAAGAGAGATAGAAAATTTAAGTGTCAAAGAGAAAAATGGATTTCAACATGGGAAACTGAAGGAAGGACTACTTAGTTACTAGTTGGATAATTAATCAAAAAACACACTGCAGAAAAAAACAAAACAAAAAAAAAACCCTGCAGTACCCAGAGTATAAAGAGCAGGATAGTTCCTGATGACTCTGAGTTTAGGGTTTTAAACTGGTGACTTAGTTTCTAAAGGAGACACATTTGTCATATCTTCCCAATGGAAAGCCGAGGAACAGAATTCTACTGTTAGAATTCAGGCCTTGTGTTTCCTTTTATAAGAATCATTTAAAGAGAAACAATGTTTAATTTGTCCTATTTTTAAATATAATGATGAAAACAGAATTTATTCAGAGAATCCTGATAGGATGAGTTGAATACTTAAAATAATTAAAAGGAAATAATATGTCCTCATTAAATCATTCAAAAATATTTAATAAGGACTTGGTGCATATGAGAATTCTGTGAGTTACTAATGAAAAAAAATGGTGCATAAACACTACCCATCCTTGGATACCAGGACCTTCCATCAAATGGAAAGAGAGTGAAATACACATACAACTACAGAAATTCATATCAAATTATTTCTTATGAAAGTAATGAACAAAAGGCAGACAGAAAAAGACATAGAGCGAAGGGGTCAGCTTGAATAGAATGTGTAGAGCACAGCCTTTGAGATGAATTTAGGCTGATACTTGGAGGTGAGAGAGAAATGAACAAGTGAAGAGTTGGAGTAAGTGTGTTCCTGGCAGAGGAAATAACTACAGAGGTTTTTTGGGACAGAAAGATCTATCTAACCCAGAATTGCAGAAAAATCAAGACTCTTAGTTATGGCAAAAAAGATAAAGATTGTGAAGGATGAGCGTATAACATAGGCAGGGTTTAGTTCACAGTCAATTTGTATTCCGTGATGTACTAGTCAGGATTCCCATTGCTGGACAGAATACCCAACATACATAACTTGAGGAATGAAAGGTTTAATTTGGCTCAGCTTTGAAGAAAATTCAGTCCACTGTCAGCAGTTTCCAAGGCAGAAACATGATGGTAGACATCTGAGTGAGATTTAAAAAGGAAAAAAAAATGTTTCCTGGAAATGTGTTCATACCTTTGACAAACCAGACTAGGGCTATTATACTTCTTTATGCCCCAGTGCCTGAAAACAAAATTTATAACTTAACCATGCTGTCCTAAATTCTGGTTTATGTGGTTCTATTTTAGGGAAAATGATTTGACCTTTGCAGCCTCGTAAATCCTGAAGTCATTTGGGCTGATTAACACGCTAAACATTTTCATTCTGAAAGTTTCATATACACTTATCTAGATCTACAGGTGCATATCCTGTGATGCTTAGCTTTGTTAGAAGTAAAATGATGGCTTAAAATTACTGAGGACTCCTGTGGTGAGCCCCAATCTCCTGCCAGATGTTACAGCCCACGGCACAAGAGAAAGAAAGAAAGAACAAGAGACAAAATGTGGCACAGCAGGGATCTGGCATGATCAGTTGTTCACCAAGACCAAAAGCTTAGACATTTATTGATTGAGGAGGGGATTATTGATGACTTAGAGATCGAAAGTGGTTTTCTGCTAAGAAGGATCTTGCCCTGGAGTGTCTTTAGTCTTAGTGGCCTTAGTGTTAGTCTTGGTAGTTTTAGTGTTAGTCTTAGTAGGTAGGAGAGGAGGGCCCACCCCTAATGGGATAATGAGAAATCTCAAAAGGGTGATACCAATAACCCCAAACCTCCTTTTATCCCTTAGGGAAGTGTGCAAAACTAGTCATTATGAATTTGTAGTCCCCAATATAAAATGATACAATTACATAGTCTAGGTGGCTTATCTGCTTCCTGTTTTTTGTTTTGTTTTGTTTTGTTTTGTTTTTTGCTTCCCTTGTACTGGGACATTGCATCACCAATTCTATTTACTCATTTTTCTGAGACAGGTTCTCAGTAAGTCACTAAGTGGCTCAGGCTGGGTTTGAACTTACGACTTCTCATCTCAATCTCACAGTTTGCTGGAATTATATCCAGGTGCCACCATGCCTGACTTACTTTGTTTGAGTATAAGTACACTTTCCCCAAATATATGATTTCTGCATTACAGACATAAATTTGCCACTTCTGTATAGTATTATTTGCTCTGTTTCTTATGGTACATAAGAAATCATACATTTGTTGTATTGAGTATACATTTTAATACACATTAAAATGAGTGTATAGTAACAAATTGTTTATCATGTGTCAAGTAAAATTATAAAACATACTTTAAAAAAACTAGCATAAAAAGGATGATTATTTCTTTACAGAGTTTGACTAGGTAGAAAAACTTTCTATCGGGGAGACAGACACAGAAATCTGTGCCTCCAGAAAAAAAAGATCAAGAGCACGAGACCACAATAGAAGCATAAGCAAAAATTGAGTCACAGCTCCATTCTGGTAATGTGTGTTCTCTATAAACTGCTGAGGCATGGGACACCTCCACAGCTGTGATTACAGTGAGTGAATTACCACCACGCACCCTCAGCCAAAGGAGCCTCCAATTTGCCTTTCTGCTGTGGGTCACTAGAAAGAACTCTGAAGCCTATCAATCAGGAGTTTGTTATTAGAGAAGGCAAGAGAATAGCACTCATGTGCAGAGACCATTCTAGCTTCTAGCTCCTTAATGGGAAGCATATTTGGCTACAAGGAAATCTTTCGCAGACAAAGAGCTAAGAAATTAGAACAGTTCAAAAGCAGGAAATAAATTCAAGAAATAAATTAAAAACAAAATTAATAGTAAACCTCATTTGGATGAGGCAGTGAGTTTGGGCTAGGTAAATTCAAGACAGATAATAATTGTGTCAAAAGTTTCAGCACAAAGTTAAAAACAAAACAAAACAAAACAAAATAACCTTCCTCTTCAAGGTGCTGGTACATAGTTTGTCAATTTAAAAAGGAGAAATTCCCTTATTAAGTCCAGTTTAACCCTCAGAAACATGCTTTAAAGCAAACTGCTCAGAAGATCAATAGCATTACAAATGGGAAGCTGTGGTAAAGGTTAAGAGGAAAATTTACCATGGCAAATTCTAGCTGGACTTGCTGATAATTTATTGTTTTCTTCTCCTTTTACTTAGAATTACATTTCAAAGACCCCCGCATGTTTAAATTATATTTTACAGTAGTGCATAAAAGAATTTTAAGGATACACTACTAGTGTAGAAAGTGTCACATGTTCACAAAATATCATTTAAAAATTGGCAATTTTAATCTCAAAGTGTGCCTTTTCTAGGTTCATTTTAATTTAGCAAATATGTCTAGAATATATTTCACTAGATTCTTTCATTTTTAGGGTCTGAAAATGACTATCCTGAAATCGCTAATCTCGAGGTGCTCCCAGTCTAGTGGATGGGTACTGATAAATGTAGGCTGTTCCACTAAGAGCTCTAACATAAGGTGGAATGTGATGTGAGTTCTAGAAAGCTTAAAAGGGATGCCGTAACTGCTGGTTTTGGCTCAGAGATACCTTCAGCGAGCATGTGGCATATATAATGTACAATCCTGTACATCTTTGCCTAAACTTCAAAATTTCAATTTCCATTTTATTTATACATATACTTTTGGGGAAATACGAAGTACAGACCTAATCCTTAACAGAACTCACAAGTATACCAGAGTGAGCACAATCATAAAAATAATTCCTCTTGCTTTTTTTTCTTTCTTACCTTTTTTCCCTCCCTTCCTCCCTTTTTACCACCCTCCCTTCCTTTCTTTCTTTTCTGAGATGGAAAATATACTTGAGTCTCTATCCTCCTTGTTTGGACACTTCTCTTCCCATCATGAACCCTGTTAATACCATCCAGTTCCTGTTCATAGTTCTGTGGGACTTGATAATTCCTCAGTAGAAGAACAAGAACAAGAATCTGAAGACCATGATGAGGTTGGGGAGAGAGTCTAATGACTGTTAAGGAGCATAAAAGTGACTATCGTTAGAAACCTTTTCGTAGGACTCACTACTCACATTTATTGCCTGAAACTTTTGCCACCTGTCATCAAGACGTTAGGGATATGGCATTTTTCCTGGAGTCATATATTTTTGCAGTTTAATATTATTTTACTGAAACTTAATGAAAAAGAAAAGTCTTGCTTGGTATGCATGTGAATTAGAAAAGAAAGTGTAAGTAGCTATAGGACTGCAATAATAATGAAATAGGACTTCCTTATTTTTTGTAAACAACTGGCAGCTTCCATAACTCATATTCATTACCTCATCTGATCTCATAATCAATGTCGAAGAGTGACTCAGAGGCTCAAGGTCTTGCCCAGCCAAAGAGAAATAGCAATGATAAAATTCTGTCCTTCTGTTTCATATTTGTTTCATAAGACTACAAAAAAGTTTATGATGCAAACTATACAACTTTAACGATGAAATTTAAGTTCTGCCAAAACTGTTCTTTTTGAGAACATAATAGACCAATACACATGATATAAAAGTTCCTGATAGTGCAGAATTTCTGATGTTTGTTGGCCATTATTTCCATGGAGTTTGAGTGATTCATTTGATCAATTAGAAAGGAGCTGAGTTAGCTACCTTCTGTCAGGTCTACTTGATTTGCCATAGAATGAGATCTATTTTTATTGATTATACTCCTGAACTTTTCACTATTATATTATAATATTAAGCGGTTTGGTTTCATACTATGACTTAAGCTGCACTGAAAGAAACTGCATTAGTCAGAAAATTGCCATGATTAGATAAAACACTGCAATGGCTCCATGCCATCAGGAGTAATCCACTGTTTCCATTCCATCCTGCCATGGCCCCAGCTGTAAAGTACAGATGCTGACACAGTGACCTCTTTGCCACTTTGGAATGCTACACGCACAAGTGTTTATGTATGTGTTATGCGTATGTGCTACACGTGCACTCTTGTTCCCATGTCTGAGCCTCTGTCTTGTAGCTGATTTGTTACTGGCAAAACATTCTGTGAAAAAGTGACTGTTGTGATAAACAGAGAAAAGTTGAATGGAAAAAGAAATCTGATATAGCTTGAGAAAGAGAGAAGTGACAATATCAGTTAGTGTTACTGACAAAATGGAGTGGTATTCATATAATCATCAGAAGAGAACCGGCAGGGTGGGCTGCACACTCTGGCAATCCCAGCACCTGGGAGTCTGAGGCAGGAGGATGGGTTGTAAGTTTGAGCCTTTCCTAGGTTATTTAGCAAGTTATCGAGATCCTGTATTCAAAAGGGGTGACTACTGTTATTAAGGTAAAATTGTTTTGTGTATTCAAAAGGGGTGACTATGGTTATGAAGGTAAACTCTTTTGTACTAATTTTTTCTTAGATTCTCTTTAAGAAATAAAATATTTCAATACCCACTTAATGATTGACACAGATTGGTATAACTCTTCCTCCACTATCATTGAATAAGATCATAGATAGAATTGGAAATAGAACTGGAATTAGAATTAACTGATAAACATGCCAGCACCCCAGTTTCTGTGCTTCAGTGGCTATCTTTAGGAACACTTAGTGTTATATGTTTAGACAGTTACTCTTATTTCATTTCTTTGATACATAGATTATTTGAAAACTAAATAAAATAAAGTAAATAGAGCAAAAAATGTCGAATTGACATTCACTTTATATTGCCCTTGTAATTGCATGGTGCTTTGTGAATATAAAATAAATAGTTATTGATTTTCATTCATGACTTCTGGTTCAGGTCAATCTTAAGGAGTCAAAATGAATTTCAAGGGCATTCTTTTGGCCTTTTTATAGAAATAGGAGGTTTCGATATGTTCTCAGGACTTTTAGACTTAATATTTACATATACACACACTTATACCAGCACTATTTTGTAATTTATAGGTGCTTTCAAGAATATAGGTTACATTGCTAGTGTGCTTAGAAAAGGCTAATAAAACTCAGAATCCTGCCGTCATAATATACAGACTTCATTACCTGACTTAAAATATTAAATGTCTCTCTATTTCTGAGCATAAGTTTGCTAAACATAATTCATGGAGAATTTATTAATGTCAAAATATCAGGGACAGATGGAGTAGAATGGTATCTAAATAGTTTTATGTGCCCCAAAAGGCTTATGTTCCCATAGGTTGGGCTGATTTATGTTTACAGGTTCTAAAATTGCAAAAGTGAAAGATCAGTTTGAAAAGCAGACCCCAGGGCAGAATGGCCACTGCCCAGGGAATTTGTTCCTCAGATAGTGCACTGTCATCCAGGCATTCAGTGACACCTATAGCTTTGAGAGAAGAAACAATAGCTACTGCCCTAGCTGGCAACAGACCTAAGCATTGCCCATGTGGTGCTGGTTTTAGGTGTACGCAGAATGCAAGAGTTGTGGGATCAGGAAGGCATCCACCTAGATTTCAGAAGGAGGCCCAGGAGACCAGGCAGGGTGCCCCTGAGAGGGCAGTGTGTGAAGCTGTGTGAGTGGAGTTAAAGTTGCAGTGAATATCTCAAGATTTTGGAAATGCCAGGAATGTGGACTATCTGATGAAAGCTGCAAGGAATGAGCAAAGCCAGCCCAAGAAGGGAGCCATAAGGGATACTACCACTGACAATATCCTATGCATAGAGCCACACAAGCCCTTTGGAGTTCACATCTTATCACAACCTGCCCTGGTTGCTGGACTTGGAACTACAGGATTTGATGTTTTCCCTGCTGAGTTTCAGTCTTACTTTGGTCCCACACCTTTCTATCCCCCTATTTGCCCCTTTGCAATGGGCATGTTTGCTGTGTGCCGTTCTGCATCAGTAGTGTTTGTTTGTTTATTTATTGTTTGATTTTTACACGAAGTCACAGAGGAGTTTGCCTCGAGTCTCAGTGAAAACTAGATTTGGACTTTTCAGCAATGCATAAACTGTTAGGACTTTGGTAGTTGCAAATGCATTTTGCATAAAGAAATGAGCACGTGTCTTGTGGAGGCCAGGGACAGAGTATTGTGGCTGTGTCTAGGGGTCCCCCAAAACTCATGCTCTCATAGGTGGGACTTCTTAGAGATAATTGGATCATGTGGCATGATACTCATTAGTGGATGAGTCTACTGTCTGTAATGTTTATAAATGTGATGTTGGGAGGTGAAGCCTGGCTGAGGGAAGTCGGTCTCTGGGGCCATGGCCAGAAAGTGTCTTTCTCCCTCCCTTCTCCCTTGACGTATCTCCACTTCACACTGCTGTACAATGAGCAAAGCTCTTCTGCCATACCCCTCTGCCCTGTACCCTGCTGTGGAGCCAGGGCATAATAGACTAAAATGTTTACAAACTATCAGCCAAAATAAACCTTTGCTACTTTAAGAAGGGGGTGTTGGGCCCTTTGTCTCCCCAGGGATGAGAAAGAGACAGGAAGAATCCACTTCAACTCAGAAGGAAAGGAAGTTCAAGGGACTAGATGCTCATTTATGACAAGAAGGGAACTAACACACCAATTAATTTACTAAACAGGAAATGTATGAATAGTTGTGAAGTACAATTTTTGTTTATTTATTTTAATCTGGAGAGGGAGTTCACCTATAAAACAACTTTATGTTAAACTTAAGATAGGAATAATAATATCAAGTGTTTGGTATCAGAATGAATATCTTTTTAATTCTATTTTTATAATTGTCAATAACAATGGTGAAGGTGTCATCCTGAAAGTAAAATGACAAAAATAAATTATTTGATAGATACAGAATGAATAAAATTATATGTTAAGGTTTGAGAATTCTTATTTGGAAAAATATCCATGCTTCATGTTTAATTATGACATTGTGTTCATTTTAGGGTGAAGTTTAATACATATATGCATTTAAAATACATACATACACTTCATGAATATATATATATATATATAATTCTATTACACAAATACATGAATGGGAACAATATCAAACTAATATTGTATATTTGAGTCAGAAAACAAGCAGACATTTAATAGTGTGTTATTTTCAAATACAAGATGTCATTTTGTTTTTGATTTGGTTAGCTAACTAGGGAATTAACAAACAACTTCAAGAATAAAATACATTTTCAAAGCACTAACTCTAAGTGAATGCACACAGCAAAACATACTTATGCACTCATAATATATATTGCCAAGTAGTAAGTCATATTTTACTCAACCATTTTGTTTTGTGGCACTTCAAGTATATAAAATATAAGCAGATTTGTTAGGTAGATTTATTTCAGATTTAAGTATATTTATTTTGGATTGAAAACATTTATAATCCAGTATTTGGAGGAAAAAGTACTTCTAAGGATGATAGCTTAATTGTTCTTAAATAATTATTCTTGGTACCATTGTGCCCCATTAACTCCTAATCTGTCTTAAAATATTTATCAAGAATAGCAGTAATGATGGTAGGACTGAGTTTGCTCTTCTCATTTATTTTTAAGTTATTCATCTTGCATATTATCACCCTAAAATCTAATCCTCAAGTTGTCCTGAGTTAACTTTTGGGGTTGTAATTTGACCCAGATTATCTTAATCTGTATGCTTTGCCATGACTATTGTTAGAACAAACTATGTTAATAGATAGAAGCTCCCAGAACTTCAGCTATTCTTTAAGCATCTAAACTGTGTTAGGATTCTTTCAAAGCTGGAAAAAAAACCTCAGTCACCCAGGAGGACTGCACAACTGAGCATCCAGTCCTTTGAAATCCTTTCCTCTTGAGTTGAACTGGCTTCTTCCAGTCTGTGCTGTCCCGGAACAGTGCTGTCCCTTCCAGGTGAATCTGCGTATCAGTGTTCACCCTGGGCAGGGGTCGTGTTTGGGGGTCACAGTGATGTGGTGTTTTAGAGAAAAGCAATGAAATGAACATTAAGAAAGGAAAATGCAGTCTCATGTCAGTAGGTATGCATTTGGCCTTCTGATCAGTTTTGCACTTAAATATCAGATTTATTATTCCTCACATTTATGTGCTGCTTTTATGGTACTCATTTCTTCTCTATATTATTGGGGCACCTGAGAGCACTTCCTGGGGTGTTGCGAAGGAAACCCACACAGTAGTAGTATTGTCTGAGTGAGTACAGAAATAGACTGAGGGGGACATTTGGAAAGAAATTTTCACCCACGGGTAAGGGCATGTTATTTTTAATCTCTGAAGTTTTTTTTTTTTTTTACACTAAGGGAGTGCTAAGACCATAACAACCATGACTTGCCGTATTACTTTATACCTAACTTACTTTAGGCTAAGTCTGTAATTGGACCACCTGGGCTCAAGAAGTGAGGGGCTTGGCTTCCAGCATGTCTTTGACAGCTTCTCTTTGAGGAATTTCAAACAGAAAGATTTAGGGTTCCTCATGGGACAGAAAATAGGGGCTTAGGCCTGCTAGAGCCAACATTTCTTAGCTCTCCATCTGACTTGCTTCTCATTTGCCTTTTTGTATTCACTTGTAAATGTGAATTGAAGAATTAATGGACCTCTTGAGGTAATATTGATGGAACAAAGAAAAATGGTTGTGTAACATTTTGAAAGTATAAAGATCTATGTAAATGTCAAATTATAATGATAAACCTGGTAGCCCAATTATCCATTGTAACACTTCCCACAGTTTAACTAAACAAAAAATAGCAATCTTTCTTAAATCTCATCCTTCAAAAAATAGGCAGCTTGTTCTGGTAGGCAGGCCTTTCTTCCTTTAGTACCTTCCTTCCGTTCTCAATCTTTAATGTCTCGCAGAAATTTTACTGTCAAAAGTTCACACAGCTTCATAATATTTCAAGGTTCAACACCCTGTAAATTATATTATTAAATGTCATTTAAATTAGAGGGTCTAAGTCAAGATTTTATTGTCAATCAAAGATGAAGTCTGTATGTTACTGTTTGCCGTGTATTTACTAAATTTGGTGCCTAAAATAAAACATGTACCTAAGTTTAAATTTTATTTATTTATTTATTTATATTTTAATTGTAGACCTGACTCCCTCTTAGTAATGAGAGTTTTTCAATATTAATATTGTTGGGTTACTTTTCCTCATTCTCACTAAAGGAGTAAATTTTTCCCTTTCTCTCTTTTACCAGTAGCAAATTTGTAGCGAGTTTGCTACACTGACGCACACACTCTGTAGTTCCTGTGCCACATGATTTGAGTTTATGATTTGGGCTATATTTTAACCATAAAATATAAATATGATTGCACAGCAAATGGTTAAGGAAAACATGAACCTTCCAAGGTCACACAATAGATCAGCTCCATAAATGGAAAGTGGTGGGTGGAAATTCAGCAGAAGTCCATATAAATCTCTGCTGAGAGAAAAGTAACTCTAGTTTTTAAAACCCATTTTGAGAATCAGTCTCTGAAGGGACAGTTCACAGTTATAGCCCACTCATCAGTAAAGTGACACAGTCTGCAAATCCAAATCGGATGGTCCAGCAACCCTTCCATTCACGTATCTCTGACTGTGCCATATGCAGTTCATCCCTGGGGTTTAGAGATCATCTCTCCAGACAGTGGTTTCTGATGCAAACCTTCCTGAAAGGAGAAATGCATGAAGATACTATGAATCACAAGTCCCTTCCTGTTCTTGAAAACAAAAATGCTACAACTGCATTGCCTGAGTTGTGAGAGGGCTTTGGACATTTGAGTTAGGAATGGGAAATAAAATATTAATTTTTCACTTTGAGGTCAACCCTGAACAGGTAGCTGAAGCCCTTTAAAAAATGAATAGATGGTAAAAAGTAATAGTGAATATATATTATATATTTGTCAAAACTATAGGATTTTCAACACAAAGAGTAAGACATAATGTAGACCATGGACTTTAGTTAATAATATTTCGATACTGGCACATCAGTGGCTATAGCATGACTACACTTCAGATTTGGAGACACTGAGGTGGTGGGAAGGGGAAAGTATGAGGCGGTAGTGATACTTTTGTTCTGAAAGTATATTAATCAAAGTTAAAAATAGTTATGCCCAGCTTTCTTGACATTTTCTTTTAAAATGTTTTAAATTCCTCTGATTATAGTATTTTATTAGCAAATCCCTCTGCAATGTGCTAAAGTCTTTTAATAATTGTATTTTCTGCTTGTTCCAAGCAGGAAGATTGCCATTCTCTATGTTAGAAATAAATACATAAATAAGTGAATAAATAAGTAAATAAAATTTAGAAAAAGGAAATGCTTAGTGAAAGATTTCATTTAAATTTTCCTGTCCAGGAAAAGAGGAAAAAGAGTAGCTATAGTCTAGTATATCTTCATGTCTTAGTCCTGAGTCATAACATAATTCCCCAAAACCAAGTGGAATCCTACTGACATAACATATCTTCTCCACAAAACACCCTGTCACTTTTTTGCATGCATTAGACAGAAAAATAATTAACATGTTTTAAAAATTAATATTTTAAGACTTAATTAACCTGGATGGCAGAGTTGAGTACGTATATTCATCTGTCAGCCCTTTTAGATCATGTAAATGAAGGCACTGATGTAAAACACGTAACTGAAAATGGATATATCTTAGCAGACAAATCATTTAGAAAACATTAGTATGCACCATCGTATACCGTATTTTTTAAACTTAACATACTGAGCCTGGGAGATCATACTGTGCCAGCATATACAGGCCTAGTGCATTTGTAAGCTTCCAAGTCATTTGGCTAGTTCCCTGTTGATGAAAATATATGCTATTTTTTGTTTATTTGTAAATAAAAACATTTCAATTAGCTTGGACATATCTTTAAATATAACTGGATGCCTATATAATTAATTATTGGAAGTGAATTCTGAGATATAGGTGTGTGCATTTAAAGTGTGGACAAATTATGTCAATGCTACAATGTCAAATTAGAAAAAGTCTAATATTCTATGTTTAGTTAACAGATATAAATACTTAGTAAATCCAATTACATACTTAAGTAAACTAGTATTAAAAGCGTACACTACTATAGCTTGTGTAGATCATTAATGCAAACTTAAGTAATAAATGGCTATAATAAAATATCACAGGATAGTTGTAAGTTTCACCATGATTTCCAACAATCTGATAATATTGTGCCATCATGATTACACTTAAGAAAGACATGCTTAATGTTTCTGTAGATTCATGAGCAGTGTTTTCATCTTAATTGTAGTAGATTCCTGACGATAACCATAATTTGATCTGTTCTTGGTTTAGTTCATCTTATATATTTTATCCTAATTAAGATTTATATACTATAATAAAAACTGGTTGGAGTCATGCAAATCAAATGTATCAATTGTCTGTCTCATTTCTCCTGGATGAATTTGAAAGAAAAATGAATCTGAAAGACAAAATGTAATTAAGAAAAGTTGGCCTTGTCTGAAACCTATGTACCAATTTTCGCCCTTGGGCCAGCAGATATGACTGCATAAATCTAGAACTTCGATTTTGTAGGGAAAGTTGGGGGACAGGCAGGTAAGTTAAAAGGCCTCAGGTTTTTTGCAAATAAAGAGTGAAACTCCTTGTAGAAAGAGAGAAACTAAGAAAAACAGAGCTGATCAGGCGGTGGCTATCTTGAAGCCAAGACTCAATTCCCTCCTCCCTGCATCTTTAAGTAAGGGTGGGGAGCGGGGAAGACTACATCATAAAAACTCAGTATATGAAATGCACACTAACACCTAAGTACTCACACACCCATATATATAGTACATATGTATTTTATTATTCTCACCTTATGAATGCCCTGAGGAGCATATGCATCTTTTTTCACTAACTCTGCCTTGAGTGTAACTCTGCTGTAAATCTCACAAGGTAAGCACCTGGACAGCACAAAGAAGAACTTAACTGAAAAAGTGCACGTGGGTGATGGAAGGGGCAATGGCTGCATCCAGGTCTCCGGGGGCCAAACAGCCAATCAAGTGATAACGACTCTCCAGGAGGAGACTCCCTTTCTCCCCATGCAACGAATGAGACTGAGAACAAAAACCCCCGAGTGCCAGCTCTGGGCTCCCTACCTTACTCCCACAAAGTAACTAGCTATCTTCTTATTCTCTCTCCTTTTCCAAGGAGTGATTGTGCTTCCCCATGTCTCTTTCCTTTCCAATCAAGTGATTTGTTTCGCCTTCTGAATGTGTCTCTAATTCTTTTATCGATGTAGGATTTTTATAGACCCTAGATAAGGATGGAGTGGTAGCCTTTGCATGTGATATCTTGATTTCACTTGAGGGTAGTGGCCAGGGCAGTCACAGCCCAGCAACAGCAGCAGGAAGCCCCTTCTCCTGCTGGCTGTGCAGTGGGGAACCTTGAAGGCAGAACGAGAATATGGTAACACACACTCCTAGGGGAGATAAAGCTGAAAACCACCATCTGGATTCCCTAAGCACCGCGCTGGGGCCGCCTAATGACGGTAGCTCTGGTAATACACCCCATACTGCGCGCAGCAGCATGGCAATTGTTTTTAACACACAGTGCGTAGGTCATTCAAGTGAACTGTAAAGGTTTGCATTCTCTCACTTTATTAAAAAACATTGAAATTGCTCACATTTTGCCAGAGTGGTGATCCTGAAAACACACATGGCCAACTAGTTAAACTGAAAAACATGCTTCCTTTATATACATTAATGCATTGTAGGCTACAAAGACCCAACCTTTATAAAGTTTTAAGTGAACCGTGAATGGTGTATGCTGTTATTACCCAAATGTACCTTAACCCAAGTTAAGCATGGTTAAGGGAGGCCAGGCACTAGCGAGCCCTAATGAGAACCCATTAGGCTCCCTCTGCTAGGAACAGTGTGACTCCCACACTCACAGCCCTGATTTAGAAACAAAACTCTAAATCCTCTAATGTGAAAAGCTGAAAATGTTCTGAGGATGTTTGAGGCTTCACACAACTCCCGGCTACTTGACTTACTCCTTGTAACGTTTAATGGGCTAAGTTCTCACCTCGTCCTCATAGGCTGAAGGCCTCACCCGAGTGTGAAGTTTGAATCTACTTTGAGCTGTAGTCCCAGATGAGCTTTGTAAAGCAGCAGCGCAAGAGAAGAATTTGTTTCACTGCATGCACAGACACTAACATTTAATTTCTTGTTTTTTAAAGCTAGTTTTTTCAGTGGTGGGATTTAAGCAACAGCACAAATTGAATGCTGAATGCAGCAAGACCTTTATTCTCTCTGTGAGCACATTCGGGCTGTTGGAGGGTGACAGGTAAAAGCTCACATTCATTAAGTAGAATTCCATTCAGATTACTATGCTGTTGTTGTGTGTGTTGTGTGTTGTTGTGTGTATATGTGTGTTTGAGTTCCTAAGCAGGGGGCTCTCCCATTGCACTGAGGAGTTAAAATATGCTGTCTTCTCATATCAACCCATTTCTAGCCCCCAGGACATGTTCTCCAATCTGAAATCTTTATGATATAAAGGTTTTTGCCTGTGCTGGACCACTGTGTACTGTTTACTTTTCTTGTTCTGGAAAAGAAAGGAGAGGGTTGTGAATTTCCATACTTCTTGTATGCCTGGCATACCTTGTAATGCTTTTGTATACACTGTCTTATCTAAGCCTGATGGCCTCCTTACAAGGTAGCACCATCGTCATCATCTTTGTTTTAAAGATGAGGACACTGAGACTTGTCTAATACATTCAGGGAACACTGCTTGTAGGTGACAGATCTAGAATGTGACCTCAGTGTCTTTGCTTTATTCATCAGTCTCACACCCTTCCAACTCTACATCATCGTGGAAGACTAAGTAATGAGAAAGTTAAAATATTTTCCATTAATGATAGTGTTCTAAATATACACATAAATATAGAGTGCAAACCTTAAATCACACATTAAATTGGTGATGTAGTTAAATGCAAATGGGAGATCACCAGGGGCCTTCTTTCCTTCACATCTTTATATACTTCTTAATTTTATATTATTAAAGATACACTTTTATAATTCAAAAACACAATAAATGATATATAAAAATAGAGATCATACTTAATACATTCAAACCATCTCGTGATTTCTGTAAACAACAAATACATATACATGTATAGCTACCCTAGTATGTTCTTTTTAGAAATAATTTTCTGTTATGTGATGTATGTAGCATAAACTATATGATAAACTTAGTTTCATGAGATAATATTTAAAATTCAATGGATTAATGTTGCACACATTTACTTTTTAAACAACCATTTTCTGGTATAAAAACATAGGACCATATATGCATGAAGTACCATGTTATGCATTACACAGAGTTCTGTGGTCCAGCACTGAAACCAAATGCTGCAGACAAAGGAAAACCTTGCAGCAAGTCTAGCCCTATTTTCCAGTGAGCATACTAGAGCCCTAACACTTACTGATTTTGCTTAGAAAAGAAAATATTTCAAATGTATCACTGGTGAACAGAAATCAGTTTTTCAAACCTGCACAATTGCAAGCAGAGATCTTTCAATAGGTAGGGCAAAGAAAATTTTCTTAGTAGGCTCAATAATAGCTTTCATGGAAAAATACATTGTGAACAGTGGGTGAAACATGCTATGGCACGAAGTATTGTATTGGGCATAGAAATTCCCTAATTACTGAATATCATTAACTAAAAATAATTTCAGGCAGGGTTAGAAATCAAGGCTTGATAATAGGTGAAACTTTTATAGGTACATTCTAAAATGTAATGGATTGGAAATGTTGGCCATTTTGAGATAGTCATCAGAAAATATGAAATAGGAATCCCATACACATGATGGAGTTTTAACAAAGGAAATATTCTTTAAATGCCATATCTCTTCAGAGATTTGTCTAGATTCTCAGCTAAACTGCAGTTCAGTTTCCCATTGTTTGAATTTATTAGACCTCAAAGCTTGGTAGACCTGCACTGAGGCAGGTCTCAGAGCATTTCAGGCTTGAGAAGATCAAGTTTGGCCTCTTCTGCTTGGTGACGTGATGGCCTTAGACCAGTTCTGAACCTAAACTTCAACGTGCTTAGAAATGAGGAACAAGCAAGCTCTTTAATGGTTGTTAGAACATCCTGGGAGTTAGCAACATCGTGGGAATTGCAAGAAAAGTAAAATAGACAAGTGTCTGCCTCTGAACTGGTTACCTGCTCACTCTTGTACCTTTGGGATCTCTCTTTGTTTTCAATTTTCTTAAAATTACTTTTCCCCTTTATCCTGATTGCACTAACTTTTTTTTAAAGTCTGTATTTGGACCCTTCTTGCTTGCTTTATCAACTACTTTGATTTCTATGCCCTAGTTTCTGGATGAAATGACCTTTCTATTTATTTGCCCAAAACTAGTTAGAAGGAAAGCCCCAAATATGACTTCCCTTGGCAGTTCTTTGCCTTAGAGATGAATTCCAAAAATGTTGATCAAAATAATGTACCCAGTGGCCTTACAGAAATGAAACTCCACACAGATGAGGTTAGAAAGAGATTGGTAAAAGCTTGTGGGGTGTGCACAATTTTATTCTTGAGTGAATTCTGATTACCACTGGTCATCCTGCCTCCTGCTTATTGTACTGCTCCTGCTTTGTTTATATTGTGAATCACAGCTAACAGCAAGACCTTACTTTAATTGTTTGCTGGAGAGGTTTACAAAATTTAGAACATGAGAAGAATTGAGGACTGCTCATTAATTTAGGTAGAGAAAAGAAAGTCTTACAGTTGGTTTGCAAACGTGTAATGGTTACTTAGACAAAAAAAATCATGACAATTCTCTTGATATTTAGAAAAATAAATGACTAAATCTGCACTATGTGAAGTATGGTTCAGTGCATGAATGCCTTTTTCTGCTATTTATGGTCTACAGAGTCTAATTCCACAAAATAATTTCATTTTTATTCATTTATTACAAATATTACTTAGTTATGTTGTAGATTTTTCATAAGTAAATGGTCTACAGGCAATATAAAGCTACTTATTAAAAAGATAAGGCAAAATATGATTTCCCCCAAAAACTTGTAGCTCATATTTTTCATATCAGTAAACTGTGAAAGACTGAGTAAAAAATATAGGTCTACTATCAAGTAGATCTTTCATTTTCTTCTCAGATATATTACATACTTCCTTGACATTTTCATATTTTATTTTTAAATTTTATGTTTTTAAGTGATACATGAAATTGTGCATATATATGGGGTACCAAGTGATTTCTTTTTAGTGCATGATTTTTTTTTATTTTAAAAAAGCAAAACAGAAAAAAGGTAGAAGTAATACAGAATTTCAAAAAAAAAAAGCAATGAGGAATGAATACTAGTCAATATACTACATATTGTTATCTTGGAAGTAGTTGTTCAAGTTATGAAATCTAGGCATAAAAAATGATCAGACAATCAAACAATGACAACACAAACTATTCTTTCTGATGAGCTAACAGAGAATTAGTAGCATAGTTATCTATCTTGCATACTTATACATTCATATAGTTTTATGTGTATATCTACAAACATATAATCTTTTCCTTTCTTCCATTTCTTCTTTACCCTATCCCAGCTGTTCTTTAATTTTGAGCACTTTCTTTCCCTTTTCTTATTACAATATCCAAGTATTTTCAATATAAGTATGTATCATGTAATGTTTAAATCAGGCTAAAGATATCTTAAACTTTTGTCATTTCTTTATTGTAAAAACATTCAAAGTACATTCTTCTAGCTTTTAAAAATATACAGTAAATAACCCATTAGCTTGAATTTCTGATTTATAATATTTTAGCTAGGTCTTGATATGGAAATGCCTGGAAAAAATTTAATTATTGGTAAAATTCTAAATATACCCAATTCTTTTGATGGTTATAAATATCAGATTGTATTTATTTTTCCTGTTTACTTCTTTAGTACCTAGTCATACAAATGTGGATATTTTATTCATTTTTCTCCGCTTGCCTACTGTTTTTGGTACATTTTTCTTCTGTGTTTTTATAAACCAAGGTTTCTCTTATCATGCTGCCCTACAAATTACAGACTTATTTTCTACAGACCACTTGACTTTCAAATATTGGTTGAGTACTCCAGTTGCATCTCATTGGATTATTTGCAGTCACTGAAATCCACTTCCTACTAAAGATATAGGCTTAATTTCCAGCTTCATCATGGACTCACTAAATTTTCTCACAGTGTGTGAGATGGAGATCAGAGTTGAAAATTTAGGGTAACTAAAAGATAGGAATTTAAATATGATTATCCTTTAAAACCTCCTCTTAATTTGAATTCACAACCTTAAAGTTTTCTCTCAATGTCTCCCTTGTTCATTTATCTTACTATCTTCTAGACACTCTTAAATTTTAGAATAGGTTATATTAAATTCCTGACATTTTAATCTTTTCCCTCCATCCATTTTTTAAAATTTGATGTATGCCAAAGTATATTTATTTCTTTGTTTTAAACTGAGGACAAATTTTTTATTTGCATGTCTTTATTCAATATAATGCTAACCTGTTGTCCTTGTTCCGTCAATAAACTTCAGCTAAACATTAGTATTTACACTGATAACTTTACAATATCCATGACAGTGAAGTTGTTGGTTGGATCAGAAACAAATGGCTCTGTTCAATTTTACTGCCCAAATGTTTTGTTTCCAGTCATTTTGGGCTCTACTACTTATTTAACTTGAGAGAGGCAGTGAAAATGACCATAAAACTGAATTAACTATAAAAGAATGGACAGGTAGTGTTCTCGATGCTTTCTTTGTTGCTGACTTAGCAGGTAAAGGATCTCCTGCTATTTAACTGGGTCTGCCACCCCCATGGGATAATTCTCTTTTCTTTTTAAGGCACAATCTAAAAAATTGTGTCTGGATATAACACACTCTTTAGCAGAGAATGACTCCTGATGTAATATGAGACAGTGAAATAGAGTGACTGGCTCTTTCGGTTAGAAGGGCATTTGGAAGCTCTCTAAAGCCAGCCTTGTGATAGAGCATGAGTATGTTTGCACTTTACTGTATGTGCTTTACACAACTCTAATTTGAAAAGTAATTCAGTAAGCAATTTTTACTGATAATGTTAATTTTCTTTCCCTCTAGGTACATGTGAATATTAGACATTGTGCCTATATCATTTTTTTCTTGCTTGTGTACTAGCATGATTCAATTAATTTTAGTTAGATGATCAGTTTAAAAGACTATTTTATGTTTTCTGTTAACATTCTGTCTTCTTCCAGTACTGCTCATCAAGGGAGAAAATTCTTTCATTTGCCTGTGATTGAAGTTGGCTCATTTTCAGGTCATTTTATTTATTTACTTTTTTATGTAATCTTGCTTTTTTTTTTTTTTTTACTATTATCAATCCTTTCATTTTATTGGTTTAATATTTTCAAAACATGCAAGTTTGGCAAGAGTGGTTTGATCAGTTTTTGTTATTTCTCATTTAGACTTTGGAAATTTCATATATATTAGATATCTTAGCTTTGTCCTTTGGTCCTGCTTAGTATTTTAGAACTGAAAGGGTAGATTTATTTGTGGTTTTCCTCAAAGACCTCATTTTTAGACCTGCATTAGAAAAGTGATATTAGATATGACTAAGATTAAAACTTGGCCTTCTTTCCTGCCCTCTCTGGGACTTCCATTCTAACCAGCTCAGGCTTTTTCTTTGTAAGAGGTCTTATTTCAACATTATACTTCTATTTTCAAATTGTCTTTTATTTATTTCATCTATTTTTTTCTTTCTTAACACAAAGAGTCATTTACAACTATAAAAAGGGTAATACTTTTCTAGAAAGTGGTTCAAATAAATCCATGTTCCTCCAGTGATTCTCTAGTGTAGAAATATTTATTGGCTCTGTGTCAAACTCCTTGACTTGACACTGGGCTACTTATTTTTCCTGACCATGTTTCAATTTTATGTTTTTAATAGTGCTTTTCTTCTATAATTTTTATATTTTTTACTTTCCATTCTCTTGTGTTATTCAAGGCCTGTGGGCTCAAGAGCAGTCTGTCATCTTCATGAAGGAAAAGAGTGGGTTAACTCGGTTATTTGGGCTTTATTAGATACAAATGTCCTTGATCACAGAGTGGTACCACATTACCACCACCACCACCACCACCACACACACATTTTAGTCCTTTTTAGTGAACTCCTAGAAGCATTGTTTCTAAATTTATTTTTGCACCTTCCTTCTTGTAATGTATACATTTTATTTAAAAATACCTAGAATAATATTGAGCACTGAGTATTATCAGAAAGAAACACTTTTTAAAAGTATAACTTAATGGGAGAATGTTCAGATAGATAATTTGTAGTAATAAATATATTCATGTAAAAGTTGTGGGGAAATAGGACCCAGGGGTGGAAAAACTGACCCATACAAATAAATGATAATGT
This sequence comes from Dasyprocta punctata, assembly GCA_004363535.1. Lineage (NCBI taxonomy): Eukaryota > Metazoa > Chordata > Mammalia > Rodentia > Dasyproctidae > Dasyprocta > Dasyprocta punctata. Next base: position 80,291 of record RJWM01003788.1, read on the forward strand.
GTTAGAATGCATCTCTGTCCTTCCAGGTATGCTAAAGTGCTCTAGGGGAAGTTAAAAAAAAATTCCCTCCCTAAAAATCCCTGGTCCTTCTTTTCAGAAAGTACCACAAAAAACTCTGACATGTCCACAGTGCCATAACCTATATGTCTCTTGAAATTCTGGAGTTTTCCCTGAAGTGAGCCATGCACTGGCCATGACCATGGTGGGTAAGAAAGGAAAGCAAAGAACCACAGCACTGCTCGGTGGACACTTTGATGCTGTCAGATCACATCAGAGACATGCGACTGTATCTGTGTGCCCCAGTAAGTTTTGTATTGCTGTAACAGAACACCCCAGGCTGGTCTGTTTATAAATAATAGAGATTATTTGGCTCATAGTTCTAGAAAATGAGAAGTTTAGGAGCATGGCACCAGTATCAGGTGATGGTAGTATCTCTGTGTCACCCCAAGACAAGGCAAAATGGAAGAGAACATGAGAGCACAAGAGAGAGGTCAAGATTGAGCCAAATTTCTAGCAAACACACTGTTGATGTATATATATCACTGACCCACTGCCATGCTAACAATGTTAACCCATCCACAAGGATAAGGGCAGAGACCGCGTAACCTAATCACCTTTCGTAAACCACACTTCAACACTGTTGCACTGGGGATTGACTTTCTGACATATGAATTTGGAGCAATGCTTTCACCCCTTGGCAGTGCCATCTCCCCCATTCCTTTCTGACTTCTGGTAAGGGAACAGGTATGAATCAAGTTCTTTATGTGAACTGCTTGCATCCTTTGCTTTTATTTTAATTCAGTGCAGATAGTTTCTGAAGAGTAACTAAATAGCTGTTTAATCATGATTAAAGTGAGTCGCCAGTAGAATTGTCTTCCCGTTGCCAATTATTTACTCGTTAACCCAATAGTTATTGACTACCTGCCATGAAAATTTCCTAGAAGTTAGTGAGCCCTTTGGATCTATAAGTTGCTGTTTTTATTGTTTCCTCAGGAAAAGTTGGAAGTCCAGGTGGACCTGCATTCCACATCCCTTCCACCTTTAAGCCTACTGTTCTTCCATATCTTTGCTAGTTCCTCTAGAATAACATTCATATTTATCTGTAACATAAATCACATGATGTTTTCCATATCCATTTTTAGTGTGTTTAATAGATTATAAGTCTGGTAAAGATTTTATGTTTTTTCTATTAAGTACAACTGATAACTATGCTTTTATCATGTTCTTTTTTGTGTGTGCTTCTGTTCATGCAAAAATTGCTTCCGTCACTTTTCTCTTTTAGTGGACTTCTGAAATCATATCTCTTGTTAATTATCTGCAGTAGGAAGAATTTCTTTGCAGATTTAGAGTAATGTCCAGTTTTTTGCTTGTTCTAGTATTTCTCATGGGTCTGTAGCAGCAGCTAGTCTCCATGCTTGTGAACAGACTGGCCAGAGGCGGTGTCCTTGGCACTTTTTCTTTTCATTGCTAGCTGTTGTAGACTCTGAGATTGAAACATGATGGAGGGGACATGTTTGAAATTCTGGCAAAACCTGGGAGACTGTCATTTCATTTTAATAAATGAGGCTGATGTGGACTCTTAGGTGCTGATTGTTGGGTTTCCTAACTCAGTGTTATGCAAAATGTGTTTTATAGCCATTACCAGTATGCCTGTTTTTACCCACAAGTCTGTAAGCAGATGCGAAAAGAAACTGAAAGAAAGCCTTATGGAACTGTTTTAAAAATCATGGATTAATTTTGTGTTTATTGAATCAAATTGCTAAAAATAGTGTCTTACAAAATATTGTCTTACATGCATAATGAATATTAGTTGTATTTTTGTGTGATTCACCTTTATTCTCTTTAAACTATTATAGTTTTAGTATGTAACAGATTGGAAATTCAGAGAAAATAAATAAAGTGGTGGTTTACAAAAGATAACTGGAGAGGAATTGGCCTGGAAGAGAAAACTCAACACTTAGATTTCTTTATCCATGAACTTGAAAAATGATGCTTCTGTACTCTAAGATCCAAGTTCTGTTGTCATTTCTAGATGGCAGAAGGCAGAGCAGTGTTAACAGAAACAAAGGGGAAGAGAAAATGGCTGCAAATTTGATTCAAGAAAGAAATTACAGGCACTGGACCACTAGTCAGTGTAGATCCAACAGCAAAGATCTAGAACACAGCCACCCAGGGACTGCGTTTTCCTTCCTTATCAGGGTATGGGAAGCATGTTTGGTTGGTGTCCTTTAGAGCTGGTATAGTTGGACTGAAGGATGTTCATTTGAGTCTTTCCCCAGCAAAGGTGCATCAAGTGAGAACTGTCAATCATCCTTCATCTAGAACTATGGCAAATTGTCTAATCTTATTTTTGTTTCTGTGAGTTTTCTTAGTGTTTTGAACCCAAACCCAAGGTCTTCCCACTGAGCAATATCCCCAGCCTTTTTAATTATTTTGTTTTCAGACAGGATCTCACTAAATCATCAATTCTCCAGGTGAGGGTTAAACCTGCAATCTTTCTGCCTCAGCCTTTCACAGTGCTGAGATTAGAAGTGTACACAACTATATTCAGCTCTCATTTTTTTAAAAAATATGTGTTTGGGTTCATGACTTGTAAGGACATTAGAAGGGTTCCATTAAACAGTTAACCTGCTGCCTTAGGTTCATGGTAAGCCTCCCAGTGCAATTTAAAAAGGATAAAATGTTTGCTTTCTTTTATTCATAAAGAAAAAAGAGCATACCTTGTGTACTTTATTTATGAATACATTTCAAAAGGTGTATTAAAGTTTCAGAAAGGAGAGTCTTATTTTTGGGAGATTTCTATCATGAAGACAGCTCTCTTAAGAGGAACTAATGATATATTGATTAATGTGAATTGGGCTTGGGGTTATCTTCTTATTCTTCTTTCATCTACCATCTAATTCTGACACTTTTGGTTCTTTGATATTGACTTTGTATTTTGAAGCAAAATTCTACCCCATAATAGTCATCTCAGCTATATTCATCTGACATAGATAAGTTAGAGACTCTGTTGGATCATGATCTTTGTCATCCGTAATAATCCCCAGAATCAGCCAGCTCCAGCATAGATGTTTATCCATAATGATTTAGTTTGAGAAACACCGTATTGCCTTATACAAAAAATGTAAACCTTTTCTGAGTATAAATAATACTTTCCCTGAAGACACACCAATAGGCATAAAAATATACCAAATAAATGCTCTCATACAGGCTGGGTAGTGACAATGAGGTGTTGTGAAAGACCTGAATCTAATACCCTCAGCAAGGGGAAATTGATTATCTTATCTTCCCATGCATTTTTCCTGGGGAACGAGTTCTTCTTTCACTGTCATTTTCACAGTCTTTCAATATACCTGCCATCTCTTGCTCCCAAATGCAAACACAATTGAATTTTAAACAAGAAGCCAATAAAATTAAACTTAATTTAATATTATGTATGTGGAAAACTGCCAACCTGTTCTTTTATACATAGATTTCCATATTCTAGAACATTTCTTCAATATTTTCGATGCTGTAAACATTGTTTTCCCCTGCGTCTGAGCAGCTGTTCCTGCTGATATCCAAAGCTGCCTTCTTTAGCTTCTTCTTTGACAGTGTGACATCAATCTGTATTAAACATGGGGAAGGCAGCACAAACTTTCAACTGTTCTAGATGCTATCACGAAAAAACTGGTGAATAGTAAGAAAAATGTGAGCTAAATTTAGGGAAATTTGTCTCCTGTTTGGAAAGTTTTAGTAGCTAGACTACTCTGGTTGTGGGTATAATATCTTCATTTCAAGGCCTGCTTGTGCTATCCCATAATTTATGTTGAATATTACACAGTAGGCAGACTGTCTTGTGTGAAAATTGTGCACCAGTCAGCTCAAGAATTTGGTGAAAATCAAAGGAAAATCAGGAGAGAATTTCATTAAACACAGGAGATCCATAGGCATCCCCGTGTGCTGTTGGGAAGAACTGTCATTTCCAGGGGCCACAGAGAGGCCACAGATACGTGTGCCTCCACAGATGCACAGACAAGACTTTTAAAGTATGTGAACAGATAGGACATTTACATCGATATTTAGGAATTGAAGTCCACAGGCTAACTGAAGCATTCTTTTCATAGCTGAGGAGGGCAATGTTTGTGTTTGTCTACATCTTTCCTGTCTTGTTACTTTTCTCTCCTTGCCGAGACAAAATACTCAACACCCAAAATTAAGGAAGGAAAGGTTTATTTAGCTCACAATTTGTGGTGGTTTCAGTCTATAACCAGGTGGTTCCAAGGCAAGGTGGCTTGGCACTGGGGCAACACTTCAAGGCGGCAGAAGACAACAAAAGCAACAAGAGCAAAAGTGGGGGAAGAGCAAGCCTCTTTTCCTCCCTTATATTCTACAAAGTTCCCCCGGCTGCCTTCTCCCCCAGCCCTCCCCTCCTTCCTGCCAGGATAAATGTAGCACTCACAAAATCTCCTTGCCTTCCTCTTGCACAGGATGAGAATGTTTACAATGTAAGGACCCTGGATCCCGCTGAGTGGCTTAGTTAAACTTCTAAACTTCTCAAATTGATGCAATGTATCAACCATAACACTATCCAAGCACGTCTGAGGACATAAGTGGTTCCTCCTTTCAAGAATTTAATTCTTTCCATGATTCTGGCCACAAACTAAATTGGATGAGAACCAAATCAGTGCTAACTGTAAGGTCAATATCAAACCCACCACTGAATTTGATTCATTAGAGTGCTGGGAATCCACACATCCGCACTTTGTACCAGGAGACAGACGGCACAGGTCAGATGCCCAAGACAGCAAGGGTGCATGCAGGGACACGGAGGAAACTTCCTGCCCAGCCTGGCTCTCACTGGCTCTGGAGCCAGGTTTCTGTGGGCCATGATCCCCGCCACGTGGGCAGCTTGGGCCTCTGCAGCTGGGTCCTTGTGGCCCTGTAACACAGCCCATGTCCAGTCACAATTCCCTGGGGGGTTGTAGGACTACAGAAGATTGACTGTCATGGAATGATGAAAGTGAAACATTACATGATTATGAAGTTCCTGATTTATTCCAGAGAAAACATTAGAATTGCCACTAAGAATCACTGAAGCAATACTTTCCACACTTCCCACGGAGGCTGGTACAGTAGGAAGCAGCAGGTGCCTGTGGGCCTCGAGGGCCTGTATTCCTCACCTCGCAAGCGTCCCCTTGGTGTCTGCCTCTCCACCTCTGTGGCTACAATCTTAACAAAAGCACAAACAGAAAATGTGAAAATAAAGTAGAAATAAACCTCTCAGCCGTTAAGCTGATTGTGTCCTCATTTTAACATTCCTCATCTCTGTCTTTGAATATTCTTAAAACAAAGCATGATTTAGAAACAAGCAGAGTGACATAAAAAAATTCTTACTTGAATATTGCTAGTGAGTATTGACCTCAGGTTTCTAAGACACTTAAACTAAATTCACTTCAACGTTTGTGCAAATCTATCTCTTAACATAAGATTCACGTTTCATCTAAACAAATCATAGTGAAGAAAGAAAGAAGAATGGAGGTCATCATATAACACTGTGGTTGGAACAGTTTCATTTCAGCTAGCGGGAGCCTCCCAACTTCAGGATAAGCTAGTGATATGCAAAACACCGGAGTGGAATCTCAACACGAATGAACAACCACAACCACAAGCCCTATGTGGTGTGAAATAAGATGAACGAACGAACGGAAGCCTCAGTTGCCTCCCGGGGGCAAAAAAAAAAAACCTCCTGGGGTGCTTTAATTGGAAAAGGCGTGCTTAGTGCAACTGAATGAGAGAAGCACAGTCCACTCATCAGTGTTTTTTGACAGGCATCAGCTTCGTCAACATTAACCTTTTCTGTGCATTGACGTTAGGAATGGAAGCCACTGTGCGTTAGGGCTGCTGCCCAAAGTCACAGAAAACACCTGGGTCCTGGCATAGGTGGAGAGCACAGCTATTTCTGTGGCTCAGCAGGCCTTCTGGGATGCTGTTCCTTTATTATTCTGTCTCCTCAAAGCTTGCTCCTCACGGCAAGCACTTGTGATGAATCAGTTACTTGCCACTGCTAACTGACAAGTTTTCTACTGTCCCCGTGGTTCTCGCAAACTTCTAAAAACGCAAATCCCAAGAGACAGTTTCTATTTCTCCCCTCCCCTGAAAAATAGTCTTGTGAGGTTTGAGGCAGTCTGGTGACAGAGGGTTGGCTTTGTCTCTTATGTACATTTTAATTTTCGTTTTTCATTTAAAACCAGCTTAACATATTCTAGTTCTTTCCTTCTGATTGCAAGACTTACTATATTATCTGAAAGGATGGTCTTTGCAATTGCAAATCTAGCAAAATAGATTCTTTTGGTTTAAATCGCATTAACACCTAGCATATAGTTTTCAATATCATTTGAATAAATAAAGGTATGGAATCAGAAAACTCACATTATCCTTACATTTCTGTTTTGAAAGCAGGTTTTTTTAATACTTGGGCCAAAGATTAGTGCCTTGTTTGAAATGAATACATTGATAAATTTAAAAGGCATAGTATATAGTTGGGCGTGGTGGTGCATGCCTTTAATTCCAGCACTCAGGAGGCTGAGGCAGGATGATTGTTGCGAGTTTGAGACCAGCGTGGGCTACAAAGTGTGTTCAAGGCAAACCTGAACTGCATAGTGAGACCCTCTCTGAAAAAATAGGGCTGAGGATTTAGCTCAGTGGCATAAGCACCTGCCTGGCAAGTGTGACGTTGTAAGTTTGATCTCTGGTACCAAAATAAAATAAAATAAAATAAAAATAAAAAATAAAAATAAAAAATAAAAATAAAAAATAAAAATAAAAAGCATAGTATCTAAAAGTGTAGATTCCATCATAAAATGTTATATCTGTGAAAAATGTTAGAGATGAAAGTCTAGAAAGATGTGCACACTTGAATTGTTATCAGTATTCTAGAGACTGAACTCTTCTTAGCTAAGTCTAAAAACCCATTAATACAGTTACTTTTTTTTTCTCAGCAAGTAGTTAAAATACTTACTATTTATGTATTCTTTGTCCATTGAACCTGGGTCACACTTTTGCAATGTCAAATAACTGTTCAGTTAAGGAAAGAAAATCTATTAGGAGACCAGCAAGTGAGTTAAAATTTTAATTGACTAGGTGACTGTTTAGGAAATCATTTTATGATTTTTGATTTCGTAAGCCATAAATTTTGCTAACAGAAAACACATGGGAATATACACAATTCCAAAAGAACAAAATGTTGTGTTTATGAATTTTAGGTTGTAAGGTTGAGCAGATTTTGTCTCACAGAAACTAAGTCATATGCAGTGTTCGGTTAATATGAGATTCCTGGGAGCAATGTTGAATTGGAAAGAGACTGAAAATTACTTGAGATGCTAATAGTAACACCATTGCCAAACTGTCACTTTTGACAGTGTTTTATCATAAAGCAGCCTAACTTCCACTGGAATTTTTAGGAGCTAATATGCTTTGTAGAGAGTGTGAGTTGAGAGATTATCTTTCCTTAGATTTTATTTGATAAGTAAGAGAAATGACTCTTGGAGAGGAAAGTGACCTATGCAAGGTAATTTGTTAACAGTGACAAAAACCCACGTTTCTCACTTTCTAGTCTACTTCTTTTGGTAATAATACAAAATTTAGGTCTTATTTGAGATGAGTAAGACCTGATTTTTTGTGTACGTGTTTGTGTAATTTAAAGAGTGCAGTAAAAATCATAATTTTCTTTGGAAATGTGCAGTATATAGGGATTTGGGTACATCAAAATCCTATGATAATTAGCAAAAAATTCTTAGGGCATTTGCATTTATTTGTTGTTACGAGCTAGGTTATATAAAGGACAGAAGACAAGCAAGACCTTTGTCTACTCTGTCTAGTGGAGATTCATTGTTTTAAGATTTGAAAACAGCGATGGAAACTGTTTAAAGTGCTGCATATATACTCAACATCAATAGAAAAAAACTTTTCGCTTCTTTATGTTATGTACAATTAAAGCCAAAATTTTTTTCAAATGATTGATTGCTCTTCCTTTGTATCTTTTGTCTATCTAAACAATGAGTTAGGATGATTTTTCTCCTTAATGGACTCTGTTGATAATTTTCTAGAATCTGGTAAAATAGTGTAAATGAGGCTATGATGCTGTGCCAGGTAATATTTCACAATAATCAAGAATGTTTGTCAGGTTGTCTTTTTCTTCTGCATACTTAATTATTACATCTATTGCAATACATAAAATGTTTAAGTGAATTCAAACCTAATATCGTATTTCAACTCCTTTCGAGGATTTTCTTTAGTAGAATAAATAAATAATAGGAATTTATTTGGAAATGTGGAGCATGAAAGTCTCACTCTTTAACCAAACCAAAGCTGAGTTTTATTTATTTATTTATTTATTTATTTATTTATTTATTTAAGAGAAAAAAAAGACACACATAAGAAAGACAAAAAGCAAAAGAGACAAACAAATGACTAGAGTAAATATACAACAGTGTGCCTTCTGCGAACCCTCCATGTTGGGGCGAGAGGCCACAACCAAAGGCAAGCCAGCCTGCCTCCCTGGTGAGTCTGCGCGACCGCCACTGCGTGGAACCCAGGGGGAGAACTATGCGCCTTCTGCGAACCCTCCATGTTGGGGCGAGAGGCCGCAACCAGAAGCAAGCCAGCCTACCTCCCTGGTAAGTCTGAGCGACCGTGCCTACTCCAGGAGGAGAGAAAGAGTGGTGTCCCATAGGCCTGCCGGCACACGGGCTATGAATCAAGGATCTCTCCCTCCCCCGCCCCGAGCATCCTGCCTACCTGGAGGACCTGCTGGGTTCATGACAACTGGGTTACAAATACATGTATTGCTGGATTGTTTTGCAGGCCTGGTGCCCACAGTCTCAGCATTTCTTGGGTAGATGACATTTTCTAGTGTGGCAAATAGGTGGGATTGTCCTCTGTCTTGTCTTTGAGTCCCATTATTATTGTCACTGGTTTGCTTAATTTTGTTTATTTTTCGTTTCCTTTTTTTTTTTTTTAATTTCACATCCTGTTTTTATTGGTTTTATTCTGTTTTGTTTTTGGCTTGTTTTTGCTATGCCTGATGGAATGGTCAACTATTCTGAAAGTAACAAGATACAATATAGTAGCTATAGTTTTCACAGTATCTCTGAAGTTCTATGCCAGTTCTACTGCTTTGTTTTGATCGTTCTGTTATCTTTTGTTGCATTTCACTATCTTTGAAATAAAATTAAAAACAAACAAAAAAATACACAACAGTAACATTACAGGTTTACAAAACAGGATAGAAACTTGACAATGGTTGCAATATTGTGTATCGTTATCTTCAAAAGGGTTGTTTACATTAATAGATATAGACATGTAAAATTGATCTAATCATATGAGTATTAATTGTTCTTTATCAATAGTGAATACATTCAGCAGTGTGTTCATTTTAGTAATCTTACACATACATATATACACATTTATGTCTTTTCCTTTTCCCTTCCCTCTTTCCCCCTTTTCCCTTCCCAATTACTTTTGCTCTTTGAGCTGTTTTTTACACTTACCTAGTATTTATTATAGATTTTGGATCATATATATTTTTTCCATTTCTTACACTAGGGAGACAATACGGTATTTACACACGTGGGTTTGATTTATCTCACTTATGAGTATAGTCTCAAGTTGTGTCCATTTACTTATAAAAGTCTCAATGTAATCTTTCTTAATAGCTGAGTAGTACTCCATTGCATAAAAATACCACATCTTTTTTATGTAGTCTTTGACTGATGGGCACTTGGTTTTAAATTAGGCCTCTGGGATAAAGAGATAAAAATGTACTAATTCTCCAGTCCCTAATTCTGAATAAATAGAGCGGGATTGTTGGGAGCCGCTGAGCTAGTGGTCGTTCACACGTGTGGAGCCAAAAGCACAAGTGCCCAAACAGAACAGGGGCTCCCCAAGGGCACAGAGCGCCTGAGAAAGGCCGAGAGCGTTGGGTGCTGGAGGGGAACAAGTGCCCCAGTCCCAGGAACACCGGGCATAAGAGGTGAGCTACTTAAGCAAAGGGGGTGATAGGACAAGTGGATAAATAAACACATTGCGGTGGTTGAGCAGTCTCTTTCTCCCACCTGCAGGAAGGGCTCCCCCTGATCCCAGCTTTCTGTCTCTATCTTTGTTTGCCTCATGCTTTTGTAGTTCTTCCCCCAGGAACTTAGAGAGCTCCTGTGGACACTGACATGGAATAATTCTTGCAACCAATTTAATATTGCATTCAACTTTAAAAAGGTGTATATGAGAATAGTTATTATTAAGTTAGATGCTTCAATATTATTCAAATTCAACCAATAAGAAATTACATTTTCAGCAAATGCTTAATTACACTGAATGCTAAAAAAGTCATTAATTTGTATTTAATAGACTTATTCTCTCATGAGTAGTGCAAATTAATCTTTTTGTTAACCTTTCAGTGATGTAAGACAAGTGGTATGATAGTACAATGAATTAATTTTAACTTGAAAAATTTAGTGGCTGTTTCTGCACATATTGGCCAACTAGTCCATATTAATTAACTTACTAGTTTTTAATTATGCATAGATGAGTTGCTCAGCTAAGTCAGAACATGTTGAGAAAAGCAACCATATTACTGGAAGGCAAAACTAGATTCCTTTATGCCCAACTGTCAGCTGGAATTTAATTTCCATGGAACCAAAAAAGAATAAACTTATACCTATTTAATATAGAAAGTATAAGATTATTATTGTTCTGACTTTATTTTACTATTAAAATCTATACAAAGATAGGACATATATATTCCCTTTATAGCTAATGAATTGAGTTCCTAAACTGCCAAAATATCTTATTCATCAAATAAAGCTAACCTGAAAAATCTTAGTAATGTCTCTAAAGCATGAGGTCCTGTTGGATCCGGGTAGTGGATTTAATGGTTTAAAGGTGATTTCTTCCTGTGAAATAGAGGTGGACAGTTTACATTTTGAAATATAAGACTTTAGGATTGATGGACGTAGGGAGGAGACATTTGTCAGATGAAACTTGAAAATTAATAAGTTATTTGATAAACCTAATTGAGCAATCTGGTGCCATGATAAGGAGCTTCTATCCTCACGAAGGCTGGTTGAGTAGTCGTTGGTTAGGTAAATGGATTTTCAGGAAGTTCCTGAAATCAAACCTAGTATAATTTCATCTTACTGTGGTACATGTTCCTTAAATAATAATAAATATGTGAAATGTAATGATACTATACTATAATAATAAACATGAAAATGTAAACATAAACTTTTGCATATAGTTAGTTTCATTTCTCAAATGATCATTGGCATGGAATTATCAGAATTTCTGCCAATTAACTCATAGTTCTACAGTGCAATTAGTTGATCAGTTTCTAATAGTTGTCATTACTAATAAGATTTTCTAATAAAATATAAACCTGATACATATATTGAATTTTGTCAACCAAGTGAAGATCAGAGAATAACTTTAATTACACGAAGAACTGTCTCATAGAATTCATCATGGTTATACCTATAGCTATGAATTTATTTATCATTTTGGAGGCATAGTGTCATAAAATTCTGAGCAATTCAATGAAACTAATATTTTTACTGCTCTGTTAGAATGTTTTAGCCTATAGAAAATGAAAAATTAAGAATTATCCCTTTTCATAGCTTTAAAAAAATGATTTTCTTTCCCCCTCTCTAGTAAATAGTGCCAGGTAGATGCAGGGTAGGCAGTGGGTATGATACAAATCTTTAGTTTTTATTTTAGGCAGTGAGCAACAGTACTTCAGCAAGCCTGTGGGTTGAGGCTATGTATTGCACTACCGTAGCGACTTAGACAACACCCGTTCAAAGGCTAATAGCTGCGAACCCCTCTCTTTTCCATTCTGTGCTCATAGTTACAATGATGTATTAAGTTCTCCTTGTCATAGCAAAAGCTTTCGAGAACCTAGTTGCATTCTTTGTTTTTATCAAAGTTTCAATGCCTTTATAAAACAAACTAAACAAAAATCTCTCCTGGCCATTCATTTATCTTCTTGCTGTGTGAATTGCACATTTGTCTTCCAAATTCTTTCTGTGGCTTGTTCCTGACAAAGCATGAAGGGAGAACATATTTCTTCCATATCTCATTATCAATATTTTTATTTATATTACCTTCACTATATTGCCAGAATATAACAGCAGTTGAAGTGCATACACTATAGTTAGATATAGAAAAGTAGTTGAAAGCTTGAGGGTACTTATTTTTGCAGTCCTGGGGGTTGAACAAGAGTCTGTTCATTCTAGGCAAGCACCCTCTCACTGAGCTATACCACAAGTCAGACTGTGGGAATCTTTTAGATTAAATAATGTAAGGTAATGTTCACTCCCTTCCCTAGAACACAGATGTTCGTCTTGCTTGACTTCATAATGCAATAGTGTCAGTTTTTCAATTGGTGTGTGAGGGGGAAATTGTATTGGAACTTCAAACTCTGATTTCCAAAAATGATATAAATGTATTGATAATATGGAAAAATGAATTACTTATACCATTCATTCGTTTAAAAATATTTTGCATCAGAATAAAATGCATTTTTATATTATTAGAGAAACTGGAAGTAGAACTCACTGTAAAGTTGGATTCATAATGTTAGAAGTTGGATTATATTTCATGACCTGTTAAATAACTTCATTTATTCATATATGCTACATAATGGGAATATTTGTATTTATTTCTTGCACACAGCAGCATCTTTTTATTTATATTTTTAAAAATTATTCATTAGTACATGTTTATGATATGTAATGACTACTTTTATTGTGTCTGGTACATGTACATCACACACCTTAATTCTTTCTTGTGTCCCTTCCCCTCCTACCCGTCTCTCTCTCTCCATCTCTTCGTCCCCTTCCCACTTGCAGTAAATCTCTCTTTCTGTTTCCTTGTGTATATCTTTTATTTTGCTCTTTATTTATACTTTGGATTTTTCATTTGAGAGAAACCACATAGTATTTGAATTTGTGTGTCTGATTTATTTCACTTAGCATGTTTTCAATGGCAGCCATTTTCTTACAAATGACTCAGATTTATCCTGGTTTATTATAGAGTAGTACTCCATGGAGCACAGATACCACATTTTCTTTATCCATTTATCTGTTGATGGACATACAGGATGCATCCAATGTTCAACTAGTATGAATTGTGCTACTATAATTAATAATAACAATTATAATAATTGTGCTCAGGACATCATTCTGATTAGAAAGAATAAGCAGGAAAAAGGACAATGAAGAATAATGCAGAATATTGAATACACATGCTGATTTGGATTTGTTAGAACTTGACCTTTGGATGGAACAATAGTAAGGAAAAAAAGCAGAAAAAATCAGTGAAAATAGATTTTGGGAGAGCCTGATATTCTGTGCCAAGAAGATTGGACTTTCTGTGTGGCTTTACATATCGACATTTAAGTGTAGAGAAAATATCTATCAAGTTAGTTAACAAATCTGGAACAGTATTTTTTGCTAATCATGTTAGGAAAAATATTCTGCATTTGTTTGGCAATTTCAACAAAATCTATCCACAAGTCGCAGGCCTCATAGGGAACATTTATTGCTGGGAAGAGAAGGAAGCTATTGAGAAGTTAGCTTTTGACCTAAAATAACAGTATGGTTGAGGGCTAGAAGTACTGACAAGCATTAACTATGATTTAGGTGTGCATTATTCAATGGCATATAACTATGCAAGAAACTTTGTTTTTTCATTATTAAGATGTACTTGGTAGACACATTGACTGCATTTCTTTGGCATGAGGGAAAATGGATATCACACCCTCCTTAAATAGCAATGCTGGTCCAGCAGTAGTCAAGAGGCACAGCAAAGGGACTTAGGTGAAATGGCATAAATATAGTGGCACTCCCTTCAGTCTGCAGTGCAGTGTTTTTCTGTTCTGTTTTCCACTGTGTAGAGAAGATGATAAAAACCAATTTCCTGTCATTATTTAAATTAATATTCTCATCTGGTATGTGGCTGAAGTGGCACCTAGGAGTTCGCTGCCTAAGGAAAGAAGGAGAGACATTTGAAAATTAATGACATCTTTGTCTAGCATAAAGGTAACTGAAAAGCAAAGCTGTTTACATAATAATGAGCATTTTAAGGCAGAAAAAAACATTAAGCAGTAGTAAAATCAGAGATGCATCTGTTCTTTATTTTTCTTTTTGAATGTGTTCTCCTCATCAATTTCACAAAGAAGAGATGTTTTTCAAGTATGTTTTTTCCCTCTCAACAAGACTTTAAAATGACAATATGCAGAAACACTAACAATGAAGAAAATAATTATCTGGGTTTCAAAAATGGTTTGGAAACCTGAGATGTTTGCCCAAATGGTCTGTCTTTTCAAGTCTGTTCTTAAATTGATGGTGAGTAATTCGAATAAGCATTGCTAAGTTCCACCCAGGACTTTAGAAAAATTCATACAACAAGAAGGAATATGTAATTGAATTGTTCAAGGAAGAACTGTAAACTATTAGTGATGCAAAAATAATACATGAACCAGATTTTTCTTTTCCCACACATCTTCTAAAGCTACATATCTTAGCTGGGTTGAGATCTCAAAATTTTGTTTACTTTTCTGTCTCACCTGGGGACAATCACTGCTCCTAATAATGTTGGACTGTGATCATGGTCGTTTTTGTTTCCTTGTTCCATTTCTCCACCTATTTTCTCAAGTCTTTAACTCTCCTAGGTCTGTTTCTGGCCATGGCGGTGGAGGTTGAGGTGCCTGTGATGTTGGAGTGTGTACTGTGTGGTTTAATACCAAGGCTGCAGGAAGCAGGGTGTTATTATTAGTCCTCCTCTCGAGTGGTTTATTCTGCCTGCCTCAACGCTGAGTAAAGCTGACAGGAAGCTCTCAGAAAGCTTCATGTATGATTCCAGATGCATCCTGGGTAAATCTCTGTCACTGAATTACTGCAGGAGGACATGGAATGCTATTATGAAACAGTCTTGAAAACTGCTTATTCATATTATTTCTATGCACCATTACAACAGACGGTGAAAACAAGGCCTCCACAATATTTTCCAAATATACCAAGAGGGTTCTTCTAGGAATTACAGGTGGAAAAACTTGAATAGTTAACCATAAACAAAAGTCCAGCAATGCTGTTAATTACCCAAGGAGAACAGAGACACTAAGAAAGGAAGGAGAGGGCCTAGATTTAGATTTGTAGTTTTGGGACAAGATGATCCTTTAGAAGAAAGAGTCAGTTCATCAGACTTCGGCATCTCAGGATGAGTGCGCAGCAAGTTCTCCCTGTCAGCTGGCATCTTCCTGTCCTTCAGGGCCTCTGGGTTCTAGCCACGCTTCAGGCTAGGAGTGGCTGAGGCCTGAAAATGATTTCATTTCTTCTTTGAAGAAGTAATATGTATGACTTGGTAAATGCGATCCTTCATGTTTATTTGCCACATATGTACCGGTTGCTGGATGTTAACAAGATTCAGCCTGTCGGGGCCAGGCAGTGCCACTGTGGCCTTTTGGAAGCATTGCATCAGGCCGTCTGTGATTTAGGCTCTTCACATTTGCAGTTTTCAATGAAGAATTTTCTAGCCCTGTGTATCTGGGAAGCAAGGGTGAATATACAGGGTGGGGGAGGGTAAAGATGCCTGTACATTAAAAAATCACTGGAATGTCAGTTGTGATTTTGATTCTTACCATTTTGGCTACTGCTTCACCTTTTGAAAAACACTCAGTGGAAACTTTTCTTAAAACAGTCGTGAGAACTGAAAGAAGAAATGGTTATCTACCAAGTGAAAAGTGCATTTTTCTTGGTGCTGAATTTCAGCCTAGAATGCATTTTTATGACTATATTATAAACCTTTGAAAATAGAGTTTAGTGGAGTGCCAAAATTGCCTTAAATATATTTTACAGGCAAATGTGCTCCTGGAATGATTTTTGTAAAGGTAAAAATATTAATTTTATGCAATCCATATGTATGTGTGATTTAAAACATTTGAGGGGTTCCTTATTTTCAGTATAACTGGCACATAATCAAAGATAGAACAGAGTGAGTTGAAGATTTTTTGAAGAAGAAATTGCACATGCTGTCTATCAAAGGTTCTGCATAATTCATTTCATTTTAATAGTTGATGCATTTAGTTCCTTATAATCTAAAGACTGGGGAAGATGACTCAGTTTGGTACGATTCCAGAATTTTTTCCTCAGAGCCTAATACCCATTTCATTTCTGATGACAGTATTCAATCAAAGTGTGGAAAAAAATATTTCTTTTCTCAACGTGAAGAATGCTCTAAATCTGAACATTGATTTGAGAATTTAGAAACAACTAGATAGATTTTTCCATTAAATAATATCATATTTACAGAGTGATATTTGAAAGAATAATAAAAGCTATCTGTATATGCTGCATTTTAACACAGGAGTCTCAGTTTGCAGACATATTCTTAAAGTAAAACTGAATTAAGGTTTGAATGCAAATGGTATCTCCCATTATAGACAGTATGCTTTTCTCCATTTTAAGATAGTTTAGACTAGTTTGAATTTGTCACTATGGGGAAAAGCTTTCAAGCTTTCAAGTCCTCTTGTTTTGCTGCCAAAGTAAGAAATAACTAAGGAGAAAAACTGTAGGCCAGAGTGAAGTCATCAACAGTTTTTGCAGGAGGTTTAAAAACAAATTTTGATCCGAACTCTTTTGAATATGGATGCAAAGAGAAGAAACAAGGGTACGGAGAGAAAGGAGGGAGAGAGGAAGGAAGGAAGCAAGCAAAAGCAAGCAAGAAATGGCTCGCTGAGTAGAAGACAGGAGAGTGCGCTTAAATACAAGTGCCTTGGGAAGGGAAAGCGAGCTGCGGTGGGAAGATTTCTTGTGCAGAGCAGGATCCCCTGGGAACCCTGCCCTTGTCTTACTGCCCCACGCTCCGGTTTCATCCCAGCAGCATACTGGGGGGGTCCTCGGGGCCGTGTCTCAGGAAGAGTGATCCAGACAATTAGGCGTCTAAAAATTTTAATTGGGGAACTATAAGAAAAAAACTTACTCAAGATCCTGAAACAAAAGTTGAGTCATAAAAATAGTTACCACTGGAAGTAAAGATGGCAAAGTATGATTTTATGATTATTTAAAATAATTCATTGATTTATGATATGCACGCATGTGTCAGAATTGTGAATTTCTCTATTTTTGTATTTTAGAGTCTCTCTCTCTCTCTTTTTTTCTCTCACAAGGAGAAAGATGTTTTTCCTTTGAGCCTGCACCGGCTTGTACCCCTGCGCTCCCCTAGGCCGAGTAATGGAGCTTGCTACTAGCCATGGGTAATGAGGGGTAGGAGTTTGCGGTTTGAAGCAGGCTCCCGGTGGAATTTCTTTGAACTACAGAAGCCCTGCTACTTGCTGTGTCTTTCTTGTTTTTACCAGTTTAGCACAAATGTTGCCTTTCAATGCAATTACATGTTCAAAGCAAAACATAAACTTGTGTTAGTTTAAAGGACTCATTAATTTCCTTTGTACTCCAAGTCCTTGCATTAACAAATGCAATATGCTGATTCCATATTCAAACTTATTCCATTTTGGTTGCTATTAACTTCAAAGGAAATTTGAAAAAAGAGTGTAAGAAAATTAAATTCTTGTGTTGAAAAATTAATACATTACTGACAACTGACCCACTTTTTAGTTTCTCTCTGTTTTATGAAATTTTAAAGTATTTCTATTTGTAAGACACATCTATGGATAAACTTGATCCAGCGCATTGCTCCTTAAATGATTAAACTGCCTAGCTCTCAAGTCTGTATAGTGCTGCGAATTTTTGTGAAAGAGAGATTTTACCATCCCTTTAGGATGCTGATTGCCATCCTGGAGTATGTGTGTGTATCTGTGTTAAAGTTAAAATACTTGATTTCTAAAATGATAAACTGAAATAAAAAAAATGATTCATTCAAGGAGAAGATTTTAATTTATATTGCTGTGGCTTAAACTTGTCTATTACTTTAAATAATTTGTTACAGTTTCAATTTATCAGAAATGTTAATGTGCTCAAATCTTCAGCGTGAACCATTATGACTTAAATATTAATAATAGATAAATGTATCTGTAAATCAATGTTATCTCTTACAGAAAAAAACTGACTAACAATTTAAAAACTAAGTGCAGATAGGTTGTCCCAAATTAGCATAATCCTAATGAATATGCTACCAGTTTTTCCCTTTCTTTGACCATTGAGGTTTTTTTTCCCCACCATAACAAACATTTAACAAGATAAAAGAAATGCAGTTGCTAAGTGACATTGATATATATATATTTTTATTTGATACCAAACAAAATTTCAACCCATAGATGACTGGGCAGCTTTTGAAGAATATGTCACAAAAAATAGACATAGATTTTTTAGGATGTCTTTCTTTTTCACGACCATCAGGCAAATATCTTTTCTATAACCATTTTAGGAAACCTATGAGTCTTTTTAATTTCCTCATTTAAATTGCTGTTCAAATTCTCTTTTTATATCAACAAATAAAAAGAAGTAAACACTCAGATTATTCTGTACGTCTTTCTGTTGTTCATCATGTTGTTCCATAATCAGTTTAAGTTCATGACTACGTTTTCAAAATCACTTGACTTGAAAATTGGTACATCTTGCCGGGGCTCTAGCTCAGCGCACAGTGCCTGGCTGGCAAGCGCCAGTGATTCCTGGTACGGGGCGGAGCGGGGGAGCGGGTATATCTCTGCTAACCCAGGAGTTTGGAAGATTGCTTTCAGGGGGCTGATGAGAAGACACTGTAAAATCTGCTTTTTTCTTTTCTTTAAAATAACAGACGACTTGCATTGCTGGGTCCCAGGACCTGTGAGTAGCTCTGAGTTGTGCCCTTTACTGTGATGCAGAGATGGTCCAGGGAAGTCTATCTGCATTAATATCCTGCGATTTATCATCCGGTTGGGTGGTAGAATCTAGTGAAGCTTTCACATTGGATGTTAGTGGCACTCTCACCCCATCTCTTGCCTAAGTAAATATTCTCTGGCGTTAGGAACAGATGCTTATTTTTATTTTATTGCTTTTTCATAACTTGTCTTCCTAAGATTTAGCCAAGAAAAAGTGCAATGTAGAATCTGTGGAGTATTCCACAAAGAGAACATTCAAAGATGGTAAATAACAACAACCAAGTCTGGTCCTACAGAGATTGGGCCAGTAAACTATTAAATAAGGTGCAGCTGTTTGCTGCAGAAGAGAAGAAGTCATTATTTAGCTTCAAGAAGTGTTTTGCTAAAAGAATGTCAGTCTTGAGTTTTTAGGTCTTTTTTTCTTTTCTTTTCTTTCTTTTTTTTTTTTTTATATAAGTCCATGCTCTGGAGTTTTATCTAAAATCTCCCAATACTGACATTTTAGTTTAATATTTAAAAAACCAGGAAAACTTCTGTGCACAAGGCTTGACTTGGAATGTTTAAAATTTTCCTCTGGAAACCAATGAATGGTTATCAGGGAAGATATTCAAACATATAATTTAGAATACATAGAAAGCTGGCACCTCTCTTTATTAGGCTTCTTTTGTTTCCCCTGACTGTGGGAGTACATCTTGGATGTAGTAAGAGGAGTGGTTGCTATCTTTCACAGTGGCCTATGGCTGCACTCCTATAAGCTATATGAGCCAGTCAAATTCTTTCAATTTCTTTGGCTCTCCATTTCTTTATGTACCAAAGAACAAGGATATAATCAGATAATACATCAATTGGCATCACTTAATATCCTTCATTTAAATGCTTCTTAAAATTTTTGTTTTTATTGTATTCCTTAAGTAAAACTAAAGAATGAATGACTTTCCTTCATTTGCACAAGTTCTCAAGTTAAATCCTGATTTGCAGATAAGTATTTTTCCTGTTGGACTACGAGGACAATAACGCTTCTTTGTCAGAGGTGTTGATTCAAGCAATGCAGACTCAAATTAGGCTCAGGTTATCATTGTGTTATACTATATGCAGGCCATGACTTTTTTATTTTATATTTCTCCTTTCTTGGTCCAGCCAGATGAACACCATTTTGTGACCTCTAGTCCTTTGGAAAGGTTTCTAGGGACTTTAGCTAACTACTTTTCCAGGTGTATTTTAAAAGAACTGACAAATGTCAGGAATATGAATTCATGAACATCTACAGAGGTCATCATCATCACATTCTCATATTTTTGACAGCTTCTTTTATATTTTTAGTTGTCTGTTAGTAACACCTGGCTGTGCATGGCAGTTAAAAACAGCTGGATTTCAAAGCAGGAGCAGGTAACAGTATTTTCAACAAAGGAATAATTCAGTTAGTCAGTGTCGGTGCTAATACTACTGCTGCAATCACTTCTTAGTTTTCTCAGATATTTAGAAATATCTCTTCAAAAGTACTAGGAAGGGTCATATTTTCATCTTCCACTTAAAATGGCTCTCATATTCACTACACCCACAAATATTCTGCCTTCCCCTGAATCTTTATCTCAGGATTTTTGATCATTTTTATTCCTTTGTTTCTTGTCATTTCCTGATTTTTTTTTTACCATCTTAATAATTCATGAAAAAGTGAAAAAAAGGACTTGTTTTCTATTTAAATCAGTCTTAGAGGGCTCTAAAATTCACTCTAGAGAACTCAGCTTGTGAAGATGTCTGTTATGTTGTCATGCCGAGGGCTTTCCTAGATGTGGCAGGTGAAGCCAGCATCAGATCAAATGAATAATAAAGGTCAGTGGTGGGTAGATGGCCTGAATTCTAATATAAAACACAACAAAACCATGATACTTCACTTATGTCTATCACCAAGGCAGTGAAAGGATGAGTTAAGGATTCCCTCACTCCCTTGAACCACAGGAGCAATGGTAGGTATAAATGGATATAATTTCAGAATTCTGACTCAACAGTATTTCTTAGCAGGCAGGGTGACTGTTATTAAATGGTCAGATGCCTGATCCTCTTTCTTGTTCTCTTCTATCAGAAAGGATTCTGGGATAAAGAGTGACACTGGAGTTATAGGCAACATCTAGCTTGTTAGTCTAGGACAGTGGTGGCGAACCTGTGGCATGCATGCAGTAACAGGCTGTTTGTATCACTGAAAGCTCTAAAAGGTTTGCCAGCACAGGTCTAGGTGAAAGATAATTATGCCCTAAACTAAAATAGCAATAAGTGAAACTGAATTGATGGCAAAATGTACACAGATGTTTAGGAGGAAAATTAGACTTAAATGTTTTGAGGGTAAAGAGTGAAATTGGAAGCCAGGCATAGTGGTGCATGCTTATAATCTCAGCACTCTGGAGGCTGAGGCAGGAGGAATGCTGTGAGTTTGAGGCCAGTCTGGGCTACATAGTGACTTCAAGGGCAGCCTGAACTACATAGTGAAATCCTGTCTCAAAAACAAATAAACAAATTAAAACAAAATAGAACAAAAGCAAAAATAGAATGAAGTAGATGAAATAAGAAGTCTCCCAAGTCTCTGACTTCAGAGTGGGTGCTAGTTATGACAATCTGTAAGAGTGAACATAGGTTTTTGTGTAGAATTAAATTATAATTTGAGCTTGAGATTTGTATGAAACTGTTCAGGTAGATGTTTCAAGGTATCTGCATGATTTCTGAGTTTAAATCTTAGAAAAGTGGCCTCGTTGGACATGTAGTGTATAATTACTGGAAAAAAAACAGAAAATTGAGCCATGCCCAGGGACTGTGGTGAGAGTGTAGCAGTTTAGCAAATATCAAACTTCAGAGAGCAAAAA
This sequence comes from Dasyprocta punctata, assembly GCA_004363535.1. Taxonomy (NCBI): domain Eukaryota; kingdom Metazoa; phylum Chordata; class Mammalia; order Rodentia; family Dasyproctidae; genus Dasyprocta; species Dasyprocta punctata. The sequence continues at coordinate 101,987 of RJWM01003788.1, forward strand.
AAAAGGAATGGTACCTGTCTGGAAATTGAGCAATAGCCAAGAGCTTACTTAAATCATCACAACAGAATGTCTTTCGAGAGTTCCAGGGAAGTTTCACACTGAAAGAGTGTGAAGTGAAAAAAAGATGAATAGAATATCCAATCAGCTGAGCAATCGATGTATTAAAGAATGAATTAATGAATGTAATAGACTTGGATAAAAGAAATTTTAGATGAAAAATCATGGTAGAAGTATAAATCACAGTGACTTAAAGCACATGTAAAGATTTTATTAAATGATTACATTGTTCTGTATTGTCTTTTCAGATGGGAGAAGTTTGTCCATGTTCACAGGTGGTGGGGATTGAAGATAAGGGTTGCAACAGAGAGAAAGCATGAAGTTGAAAGGAAAGGAAGAAATAACCAAGAGCAAGCATTAGAGAGTATATTAGTTCCCATTGCCATTGTTGAGACACAATACCCAACACACTTACAATTTAAAGAGAAAAGGCTGAGTTTAGGTCACTGCTTTAGGAGATTCAGTACATGGTCATTAGGCTCCAAGGCAGAGTGGTGTGGTCCAGCGATGCTGCTTAGCTCATGGCAGCTGGGCAGCAGTGCAGGGGAAGCATGTCAGAGAACAATGGGTGAGGGCCCATATGTAATCCAAGGCAGTACCTCCATGGCCCACTCAGACACACCAAGGAGCATGCTTCGCTAATCTGCTAGATGTATCTTTATCCAATGAAGTTGAGATATCAGAATTATAGGTCATAGAAGGTATGTGCAGAAGAGAAGCAATGGATTCTGAAACTTAAAAGCCATCTACTGGGAAGTTGAAGGGACTAAAGGAATGGCTCAAAGGAGTGCAGGAGAAGGAATTTGAGGCAGCCAAGGACTTAATTTCTGTTCTATTTTTTTTCATAAATAGAAAGTCATGCTCTCTGATTGCGTGGGCTTGAAAAAATCAGTGAATAGGTAGAATAGCCACTGTGGAAATGAAAAAAGCTGCTGAATGCGGTCATATGAAAGGAATGGTGAGTGATAGTAGGAACTGAAAACTTCTCTCATTTAGTAGTATATTTAGGAACATGATAAGGAGTAAAAAATAAAAGAAGCAAAAATGCTTTAGTGTGGAGCATTGCAGGAAGAAATGCTCATTAGTTATGTTCAGGTCATGGACTTGCAAAAACCTGCGGCTTCCAGACAGACACCCATTTTACAAGATCTTGAATTTCTCATATGAGATACAGATCAATCCTAGGAGTGTGTTTAGAATAGTGCTTTCCTGTTGAGTTCAAATCTCTTTGAGCCTTGGGTGCAATTTGAAAAGTTCACAAATAATAAAGAAGGGAGGAATTGGGAAAATCATTTATATCAACAAATTGGTAACATTGCCCTCTCCCATATCCATTAACTAATTAGATACAATTTCAGTCCAAGAAATTTGTCTCCGTGTCTTTGCTTACTTGCAGCTGATGAAAAGTGCTTTCCTTCTGTTTGCTTATAACTTCAGCAAGTCACCTTTGTTCTGGGTGCTCGACCACATCTTTACAGCGCACTCATCTGTGGCCGAATTTAACGAGACCTACATCTCACTGGGAAGTAGGTTGCGGAAATTATTGTAATGATTATTAAATCATTTTCCCAAGTCTTTTTAATCTTTGGAATGTTTAATTTCCCCAAATCCCAAGCCATCTAGTAAAATGAAAAGACTGCAAAAGCAACAGAGCTCCCCTACCTCTGCTTATCGTGCATATTTTCCTTTCCATCTCCATGATATTTACTGACAGCCATTATGGAAATTAAAAAGCAGCAGTGTCCCATTTGTGAAGTTCTTTATTTGTCTGGAGCTCAGCATTTGAAAGTTTGGGAAAGAAAACCAGTGTAAAACATAAAGTTGCCAAAATGAAATATATCATGGTGTGTTGTAGTTTAAGTAAAACACTTCCAAAATCCACAATTTTATTATCTGGAAATGCATTTGCAAGTAATGCACTTTTTTTTTTTTTTTTTGCTAAATTCTGAATACTGTTTATGACTACATGATTGACACACTGTGGGTTATTGAAAAGACATTTTGGAAACTTAGGTCCCGTTAATTGCAGATAAAGCAACCATATAAGTATTTCATTCTGGGTAGTCCAAGTTCACAAATGATCAGTTCATAAATGACCTCTGGTCAATAATTAACAGTGTCCTCCTTTACTCCTGTTTTAGAATATGAATTTTATATTTACTCTGGCATAGAAAATGAATAATTTATTTGATATAGGCTAGCCTGTTACAAAATAAATCCCACTTGTGAAATTGAACAGTCCATCCAGATTAGTAAGAATGCCTGCATTTATGTAATTTCTTGAAATATAAAATATTCTACAACTGTGCCATTTGCAACTCATTGTTAAATTTGTTTAATTTAAATAATGATGCTTGAAAAGATCAAAAGCAGACTTTGAAAATGCTACATATTTCCTTCTATAAGTAATGCTAGATGAAAAGTGATTCATTTCTACCTGTAAAGTTCAGAAAAATAAGTATTTAATATTACAGTCACCTTTGAAAAACAGTCTGCTTTTAAGAAATTCATTAGATTTTTCTATCATTTTTGCTTAGAGAATATTGAAATTGCTTCTGAAATAATCAATGTGTACTGCCAAACACAAGGGAAAAGTGTTATATCGATATGAAACCAAAGAGCAATTAAAGTGTAGGAATGTATACCTAATTTAATAATTTTTTATTTGCTTTTAAGAAACTCAGTCACTACTCTACCAGTTCTGGGGGATTAGGAAAGTACAAAAGGAATGGTTTTATTAACAGGTATTTGCTCCTTACTACTGTAATTATTTTACTGAACAAGATGGAATTGAAAGGACATAGGCCAAAAACAAATTTATTCTTTTCATAACGTTCTTGTTTTGGAAGTCTGACCATCAGTTTCTTGGGTAGATAATACAACTGGTGCAATCATCCACAACTTTTGAGTCTAATTGATTGATTTCTAACAGAGATTCTTTGGGGGGGTCTTTTACCCCTTTGGACAATCTGACTGAGTACAACCCACTTTAAAAGCAGTTTAGGACAGGTCCCCCTCTTGCCTTAGGCCATCTGATTAGTTCTTATTTTGTCACAGGGGAAGCACAGTGGTTTGTTGGTGCAGACTTGCTTATCCTTAACTCTGGTCTCCAGGTCCTGAGAGATGCCCCGCCTCTATCCCCCCCAGCCAAGTAGAGAGAGTTAGGGAAACTACAGCACCCTGAGAACCTTTTAATGACAAACTGTTTTGTCAGTCTCTTTATTTTAATTTTTTTTGGCCTTAATGTAGGGGAAAGAACGGAAATGCCATAACGCTTCAATAATGTTTTTTCACCAATAAGCATGTACTTTTTTCACCTCGGTAAGCCACTTTGACGTGTACATTCTGGAAGTGGGAGAGCGCAAAGGCTGTTAAGGTTTATTTTGTCATCTCGCGGCCTGTCCCATGGAAATGCTCTGGCTCCCCGCAGGGCTAGGGATTGCGCTGCCAGGAACCCTAGCTGCTGCTCATTTTTTAACCACTCATACTTTAATGATGATTTTTACCCTTCTAAATGGTTGAAAAAAATCAGAAGGAGCGTACTTTGTAGCATATGAAAATGATATCCAATCCAAATTTTGTTGTCTATAAATGAAGTCTACAAATAAAGATACAGGGAGGCATGGCATTTGCACACTATGACTGCTTTTCCCATACTAAAACAGAGTTGAATGATTGAAACCTTATGAACTGTAAAGCCTAAAATATTTACTATCTGGTACTTTGAAAAACTGTTTGCTTGTCTGTGCTGTAAAATGTGATGCACTTGGCATCTGTTTCATTGTTCTTGGCTATTGGGGCCTCAAAACAGAGACAGTCTAGGCCCATTTTTTAACATCCTATTACTCTACATTTGAAAGCAATCAAGACTCTCTTAACTTTATAATTTGAGAATAAGTGTGGGATTTTTAATATGGTTTATAAGGTTAGCATTATACATATAGGTAGTGGTTTTAAAAACACAGACTTTGGGCTTTTCTGTCTATGTATTAGGCTCTCTCACCAGGGCTACTGGGGACTGGAAATGGAGTGTGATAGAATGCTAGAACTTCACAGCTTAAACTTCTGTGACAATCCAAGACTTAGGATGAAAGCATTAGTCTCCAGATGTTGGCAGTCTTTGGGCAGTGACTGGTAGGACGAACACTATAAACCTGCTTGCTTAGTGGTTTTGCGTTCTTTTTTTCCTTTCCTTTTCTTTTTTTTTTTTTTAAGCCTTTTTGAGACAAGGTTTCACTACACAGTTTGGGCTGCGCTGGAGCTCACTTTGTAGCTCAGGCTGGTCTCAAATTTGCAACGATCCTCTTGTCTCAGCCTCCCGAGTGCTGGGATTACAGGCATGTGCCACCATGCCTGGCTCTGGTTTTGCATTCTTTAAGTGTATGCTCAGAATGTTTTCCTTGGGCCAGAGATTCAGTAGCCACACTTATTTTTGTTTATCAATCTCCTGCCTGGCCTTTGAGAGTCAATTCCAACTTTATTTATGCTGTAGCATTAATTTCATGTTCTCTGTTTCTCCCATAGTACCTTATTACTGCTGCTGCTGCATGAAAATCATGTTCTGATGTGCCATGTAAGTTATTTGAATTTATACCTTTCTCTTTTTACGTTTTTAGGGCAGGAAGGACACCTTGAGTGTTTTGTGTTGAGGGCAATCTTGAATGCTAGGAAGATTTAATGTATTGAATGAACATGTTGAATCACCATCTTAAATCTTATATGTTAAAGATTCAAGGAAAACCTTGTATGTTGCAGAATATGTGAGAATAAAAGAGTGTGCTGCATGTATCTCTGTAAGGTGAACTGAGTCAGATAGGCCAGAGGCTTGTTTGTTTGGATCAATAGGCAGAATACTTGCTGTGTGAGGACATAGTTTCTGTGAGCAGTGTGACTGTCTACTTTCAGTGGACTTTGTACTGTTGACTAGGTTGACTAATTAAGCTTTACTAGAATACTGGTCAAAACATTGTGAAATTTTCTTTGTCAAGTTATTTCAAGTTTTAGATATCTGTAATTCTGAGTAAGATGTTTCAGGCCCACAGACTTGCATGAAAATAAGTCAAACTGGCTCTGTAAATGGTAATTGAGTCCCATTTAGTAAATGCTTGCAATTATGACTTCATTTTGTTATTTCTATTCAAAAAGTAACTCTATTTAAATGACGCCATATTGTTGTATAAAGATACTAATTCTACAAAATTTAAGACAATTTTTTAAACAAATCATCGTGGTAATTTTGGACTAAGTATTAGGACCAGTCATATAAGGATAATTCTAGTTAAATAAGTAAAATGGAAACATAAGAGAGAAACAACAGAATTGTGGAAATTTATGATATGTGTGTCAAAATTTATTCTTTGCATGTCTTCATATCAAAATACCCACATTTCTATACTATAGATATTTCAAAAACTGAAGAAAGGAAAAAAAAGATAGTAATCATTAAAACTATTTTTTAACTTCAAGGTAGATATGACTATTATGCAGACCTATTTTGAAGCTGCTATAATTCATGCTCCAACAATAGGCAAATGACTAATATTAATATTTTTGGAAGTATTGATAGTCACTGGTTTTGAAATTTTACTTTCAACACTGTTTTCTAGATGAGTCGTTTATTTCTTCTATTTCTCCACTTTTGAAATGCCATCATTATGACTATTTTATGAGGGCAAGTAAAAGTTCTTCAGATTTTACTCAAAATATATTTGAATATTAGAATGAAAAGCATTAAATATATCATAAATAGGACACTGCGGGACTTCCTGCAAAATGGCCGACCTGATGACTCTGCCGTAGGGAGGCTCCCTGGAATATACCTCCCAAATGCTGGAATACAAAATAATATAATAACAGAAAGAAGGAAAGGGGAGGGAGATGGATCCTCAGGACCTAAGAGGAGTCTAGGATGAGAACTGTAGCCCACGGAAAGAGTAAAAAAAAAAAAAAGAAGAAGTAAACAAACAAAGGTGGTGGCGCCTCTGTCCGGAGCTCAATCCAATCAACACGGACTCAAACTGGGAAGGTGTGATTAAAGTGCTTGAGATGCGCGATTGAACTTCTGTGGCTAAGGCAGAGACGGCTGAGGCGGTGACGGCGGAAGCAGCTATTGATCGTGGAAAGAGGTGGTCGCGAGTTGGTGAGTGAGTAAACTCGGCGGTCCCAAGCCCCCCACCCCCCACTCCCCAGGGAGAGCAAGGAACAGGCTTCCATCTTGAGACTGGAACTGCACCTAATTAGGCACGGTTCCTTGCCCACACCAGGCCCTGGAGGGTCCTGGCAGAATCTGCACGGGTGATAGAGGAAATTAGGCAGATGGCCCTATCCACGCGCACTTCACCAGACATCTGCGGAGCTGAGGTGGCCTGGGGAAACACAGCAGAGCCCAGGAAAATGCCAAGAAGGAAAGGTAGAGGGCACTCTCTGGACTCAGATACAAGCAGCACAAACCCGATTGACGTAAAGGCAGACAAGGTTGGGAGTCCAAAAATTAAACTCTCAGAGGAGATGACAACCGAAGTGGGGAGACAACTCCATGAAGCTATGAAAGAAATTAAAGTGGCACTGTTAGCCCAACTGAGAATTGAAATGAAATTAATAATAGGGCAATCCCTTAGCGCCTCTAAAGGAG
>RJWM01003789.1:0-108985 GCA_004363535.1 Dasyprocta punctata
CCATATTGCCCCAGACATTGCTGTCCCCTCACTGAAGAAGGGGTGCATTCTCCCCTAGGTATCTAAGATCAGGGATCCAGGCCCCTTATTAACACCCCCAACCTCTCCATGTCCTGGGGAGCCATGACTAATGCAGCCAGTTCCCCTGGAGATACTCCAGGTTTGGTCCCCACTATGCTTCAAAGGGGGTGCTGCTGGGTTTCCTGACGTTTTATGGAAGTGTCTCCATGACAGTTGTGACTATCCTGTGACTATCTACTTGGGGAGGTGTCTGCACTGACCACAGTGGACCTGCATTTTAATCAAGTGGAAGAATTGAATTTGGATCAGCTTGAATCACTGACTTGAAGTTAGACCAGTTTGAACCAGCGGGCAAGTCTGAGTTTGGGCCAATCGGCAGGCTAGAATTTAGACCAAAGGCTTGAATGTGGACAATCAGGAAGTTTGAATTTGGCCCATCCCAGGCCTACTGCTTTAACATAAGTGCAGCTCATAGAGCTTTCAAGTGTGTCTCCAGGAGGCTCTGTCTGGCTTCCATGCTGCAGCATTTTTCAAATGAAACTTTGCTCTCATGGTCTTGTAAATCTTCTCGAGATTCTTACTCTGAGTAGTGTAGACAAAGCAGCCTCTTTCAAGAGTTGCAAATACTAAGGGCTGTTATCCCTGAAGCATTCCAGTGACCAGCGGCTGATGGCGATCTGTAACAGAGAGTGGCACCTGGCAGCGTGACCAACTGCATCCAGCATTAATTAAAACAGAGCGGCAGCAGCAGTGACCAGCAAACCAGCAGTGTTAACTGATGGTGTCTGATACTAACTGGTGTCCACTGGTGGCAACAGGGCCCAGAGATGTGACACTAAGGGGTGACAGTCATTGGTACTCAAAACTCAATGTGGTTGACAGAGTTATATGTGTCTGTTCATGATTTCTATCTGAATGCAGCAAAATAACCCTCAATTGTTTGGCAACAATGAATAGAATAGAAAAGGTATATTAAGGGGCTATTCAGAAGTCTCCCCCTCCTCTCAAATCTCTTCCTTCACACACCAACAATTTTCTGTTACAGAGAGGCAATAGAGAGAGGAGGTTAAAAGTGTCATCTTTAGGTTCAGGTGGACTTGATTTCATATCTAGACTCTGGCATATAAAAGTATGAGTCTTTGGGAAAATGACTTAATCATTTTGAGTTTCAATTCACCCACTTGTAAAACAGGGCTCATACTTCTTTCACAGGGTGTCATCAAGTTGGAAAGATATGCTAACTGTAAATCACGTACTAAGTGTTCACACAATGATGAGAACAGGGAGGAGCCTACTCACTGTCACCCAGGTTCTGGGCACTGAGTGGACAGACTTGAATTAACGTACAATAGGAGTAGTCAGAGTTTAAGATCACGTGTGGTGGGTCCTATGTAGCCGGAAGATGCTTGTCATCTAGGGGTGGGGACAGCTTTGGAGAGGAAGAAGAGAAAAATTTGGTAGTCACCAAAGACAACTATTTCTAACTTTGTTTGGAAGTGAGTTTTGGCTTCTACCACCAAGTATTCTCAGTAGTAAAAGGATGTGTGTGTGTGTGTGTGTGTGTGTGTGTGTGTGTGTGTGTGTGTTATAAAAGAATTCCTCCTGGAGTTGGTGTTCTATAATTGCCAACATATGATCATACCTTAGCTGACACAATGTAGAGTCAAAAACATGAAACCCAAAGCCTTCATCATTAGCTATATTCCCAGCCCTTTTAAAAATTTTGTATTTCGAGGTAGGATCTTGTTAAATCACTAAGTTTCCCAGGCTGCATTGAAACTTGCAACCCTTCTGCCTCAGCCTCCTGGAATGTTGGAACTACAGGGATGCACCACTACATTCTGTAGAGCCTAATTATTTTTTTTGATCGGAAAGCTATTTGGAAAGCAAGCTCAGATATCATTTGTGTGGCTTCTAGAAGTCCCCCCCCCACTTTGGGCAGGATTTAGAATGGTGAAGCTTCCAGAGTGTCACAGCAGTAGTGAGTAGTAACGATGATGATCATAAGCAAAATTTACACTTATGTGGATCTTTTCATTTTTCTTAGCATTTTTCACATTTCCTATCTCAGATGGTTTATACAAAAATCTTGTAATATAAGCCTAGTAAGGGAAATTACCTCCATTTTATAGATGGCAAAACTGATTCTTTGGGAGGTCTGATAACAATCTCAATAACACTCTGTATAACCAGGATGAAGAAACTTACCTCACTGCCTTCTAAGGTTATGATAAAAGTCAATAGCAGATGTAAAACAATAAAACTTAACAAAATCCTTGTTATCCTTCCATATTTCTCTTGATTTTCCGTAGCAGATTCATTTTTCAATCTATTCCTTCCATGCCTGTTGAGCCCTTTTGATTTGCCATGCGTCATGGAAGGCATTAGAGATACAAAGATAAACACGGCATAATCATTGCCCTCAAGGGGCAGTAAAATTTTACCTGCTCTTTTGCAAACTGTACCTAGTCCATAAGTTTAATTTTCATAATTACAAAGTGAGACACACATCCTGGACATCATGATCACCTTTACGAGGACAACCAGAGAGATTAAATGAATTTGAGTCATGGAAAATCCAAGTTTATGGTTGTCATTGATAACTTGCATCTCATTTTTACCTCCTCGTCTCTGCTTCCCTTTGTTCTCACTCCACTAAAATTGCAAAGCAGCCAAGTCTGCTGGGAAAGATTGCAGAGCAGTGAAACTTGCAGACCACCATGCTATAATGTGCAAGATTCTTACCCCGACCATGTCAAATTTGAAACTAATCTCAGAAGCGTCACTCCTTAGTGCAAGCCTCCAGTTTAGATATCTCTCAAATTCTTAAACTTTATCTGATTTGGGAGCATTTCTTTGCAAGAAATAGACAAATCAAAAGCTATGCTTCTTCTGAAATATCCCCTGGTGTGGAGTATTAATACCGAGCATGTGCCCAGAGCAGACTTGCAAAGGTCTGAGGTGTCATGAGGCCCCTTGCTCTGTAGCCCGTGCTGTCCCAGGTGCTACCTGACCCGATGACTTATGAGCTCAGCTCTCAGATCACCTGGGAAGCACAGAAGGAGGAGGTTAGCAAGAAGCCTTCCCATACAGGGCACCAGACAGGCTTTGCTTTAAGGACTTACTTTCTCCTGTGCCTTCAAACTGTGGCAGCTATGATGATGACAGGTTGGTGGCAACACTGGGTCTAGCTAACTATTTATTCCCCCTGCCCCCTTACCCTTGTACCCTGTCAGCTTATGAAACTTGGAGTTTATGGGTGTTGATCCCCTCTCTGCCCTAAGATATAAACACATCGCCTACCTTTCTGAGTGCAGAAGGAAAACACAGACTTTGTTCACTTCTTCTCTATTTGAAGCGAGTTGAGGAATTTACATGTGATTGCAGTGGGGAATTATAACTGTTCTCAAATCTGGATAGCAGTATGAATCCACATTTCCAATTTGGCTTTGATTGTCATTGTAGGATAGGGTTCTTAGAGAAAAATATTTCCATTCCCACATTCCAGAAAACTAAAGTAGAAAACCCGAATTAAACACAGTACAGATTTGCTAAACTCCTTTAAAGCCTGAGAAATACTGTACACGGAAATGACGTGTGTGGGTGAATAGAGAGGGGAGAGCATGGCCGCCTTCGGCTGGCTTTAAGTTCATGAATCATGCCATTTACTTTACATGAAGGTCAAAAATAAAACCAGGTGACATTTACAATGCAAAGTTGCACATTCAACTAACTGTAAACTCCAGGCCAAATTCTCACTCAATAAAACTCAATGGAAATTATCTTATAGAAAATGAATTACTCCATTTTTTCCCATTAGTATTCCTGATGGTGAAAGCCTGGGGTAACCAGTGTATTAACAGGGAATGTAAAGGAAATGAAGAAGTCATTGGCTAATTTTAAATTCTGATTTCATGATATGATAGTAATTGCCATATTAGTTTTGTTTGAGTCCATTTCAAGGGTATTCAAATATGTGTTCGATGTGGGGTGTATATTCTAGGTAAACTATTGTTTAAATGTTGAAAATCATTTAAATCAGGTGACCAGGCAGGATTTTTCAGTTCTTTTTGTGGGGGGGAAGGTAAGGATCTTTTTTGTTTTTTGGTGGAGGATTTTGATGAAATGTAAAATAATTCAAAGAGGTTCAAGAGTCTAGCATGCATGCTTAACAGTCTGCAGTAGATATTAGAAATCCAGACAGACTGAAGGCCAAATGCCTTCCCCTTGTAGACAGACTGTGTTCTAACCTCTACAGACTCTGCATATTTAGTCACTCTCTCAATCCAACTGTCTTTGCCAACCCAGGCTTCATTGGATTAGAGAGCAGTGGAAAAAATCTTCCCCGGAGTGTGTGTATCAAATTCCCTTCATGTTTAATCCGTCTGGCACATGGATGGCCCTCTTGGGCTGCAGAGAACCGTCTTGGGCTGGCTGGCTTGTGCTTGGAAAGTGAAAGCAAGCTGTTATTTTCACCTCCACAATTCACATTCCTGGCCTTTGACATCATGAGGTCATGGTGTGGTTGGACTGGAAGAGTTCTAAGGTCACACATGGATGGGTGCCATTTTTGTCTGGCACATTTACACGGGGAGCTTGTAACCTCTCTTGGGAGATGGAACCCTCTCACTTTCAAGAAGGAAGTTCAATCCCAGTCCTAACCAAAATTTTAATTTACACTTTCACAAGCCGACATCTTTACAGACTTTAGTTGAAATGGGGAACCGTCCGTTTCCTTCATCGTACTCCCTTGAGATGTTCTCTAGTCATGGACTCACGTTTATACCTTCCCACTTGTTAGCTATGTGTCCATGTGCAAATTCCTTAGCTTCCCCTGTATCCCCAGTGTCCTCATCTTTAAAACAGAGACAATAATAGTACCTTTTTCCTAGGGTGATTGTACAATTGGAGAAATTCACTTATACAAATAATTTCAAGCATTGCCAATGACAGGACCTTTCAATTAGCATTAATTATATAGTCACATGCCTTATAACAATGTTTGTGTCAACGAGGGATTGAATATACAGTGGGGAGGGTGGCCCATAAGATTATATCTCCTAGTAATGTCATAGCTAACTTAGTTTCTCTATGCACACTGTATGATGTTCATACAGTGATGAAATTGCCTAGCAATATATTCTCAGAGTGTATTCTGATTGTTAAGTGACCCACAGCTGTAATGTTAAAATCCATACCCTGATCTTTCACTTATTTTTGGTATTTCCTAATAGATTCTTTCCCCCTGAACCCTGGAACATACTAACATTGTTCTGAATACATCACTTTTATCACAAAGGTATTTTATTGAATGCACCCATGTAGAGGGATTCTGTTTCACATTTTCAACACAATCTAAAAATAGTAACTATGCATATATCTGGTCTTTTCATGTGCTAAGTTGCATAAAGCTGATTAAAAATACAACCAGCATTTAGGGAAGCGAGAGTAGGCAAGAGTAAACCGAGTGACACTTCATGAACAAGTTGGAGATTTTGCTGCCTAGAAGGGGAAGTACTTTCTATCAGAATGCCCCTTGGAATCATTGATTATTTCATATAGACTTTTTTTGGAATGAGTGAGTACATTAAAAGTACACAAAAAGGGCTCTCTGGTACCCGCTGGAGTCAGTAGGAGCCCTAAAGGGCAGAACTAAAAGAGTGCAGAAGCTGAGTGGGGGGAATCAGGGAGCAACAAGATGAGAGAGAGAGAGAGAGAGAGAGAGAGAGAGAGAGAGGCTGGCTTCCTAAGGGAAATCAGGGACCATGACTGCACTGTGCCTTGTAGACCAAGGGGAAAAGAGTGAGAGGAGGGGAAGGGCAACTGCTGGGCACCCGTTCTCTGGGTGTGGAAGAGAGACGGGGATAAGAAATAAGGAGCTGCTCCTGTCACTGTTTTGGGAGCTGAAGAAGTGCCTCTGTGTACAGGATCACTGTCACTTCCTGTGTAGCCGCCAGGTGACATGCACAGAGCTATCGTAACCAGCATCTAGCACAGGCCAGACGCCACCGCTGGGGGAAGTGGTCAGCGGCCATGGTGGAGCGGTATCTACAAAGCTTGAGGGAGAGAAAAGGTCACCAGGGGCTCACCGTCCAGCCAGTTTATGAGTAAAAAAAAGCAGCCTGCATGTGTTATCAAGAACTTCCTAGCTCAAGAAATAGTTGTTTTGGTTTTTTTAAAAAAAATCCCCAAAATATAAATAAATACTATCTCTTGAAAAGTAACCCAGGCAAATAAAAAAATGAGTCAAAATAAAAAATTCAGGATCTGAAGGGCTGTGAATTTTTTTAAAAATAGAACTGAGACCAAACAACTGCAGAAAATTATGGCTAAGGAGGAGAGTCTGAAGATCACATGTAAATGAAGGTAGTCTCTACTTAATGCTGGTTTCATGTTAGATTTTATTTTTTTTGACATCACAGTGGTTGGAAATGGATAGGCATTCAGTAGAAAGCATAACTGGAATTTGAAACTGGGTCTTTCCCAGGCTAGTGATATGCAAAGGGTACCTCTCACAGTGCTGGGGAGAGGTCACAGCTGTAGTTCCAAGTCACCTCTGCCATCGTCAGGGAAACAAGCAATGCTCTTTCGTGGGTTGTGTTGCTGTGTGAGTGTGATGATTAGTAGGTTAGGTGTGTTGAGTTCATTTTCAATTTAAATTGGTCTCTAACTCGTCTTTAACTGTTATATCAATTCCTATTTGTCATAGAAAGATGGGAAATTGGAATTGTCATCACTGGCATAAATTGAACCAAGAGCACGTGTGCTTTCCATTGATAGCTTTGGTGAACCCGACGGAGGGGTCCTGATCTTCATCCCAGTTAGCTGAGAAGCCCACACAGCTGTTTGAAGTCTCTAGGAAACTGGTTGGTCATAGATATCGGTTGCATGAAGCAGGAGGTTAATGCAGAAAGATGGGTCTAGTCTTGGTGAATAAGGGTGTAGGGAATGAATTTCCCTGTCCTCGTTCACGGTGAGGACCATTCATCACGGTGAATCAGGGGTGAAGCACCCATGGATGAGAGTGGGCATTGCTTCAGTCAAGTAGAGGTGCTGCTCTCCAATGCCATGCCAAGAAAATCTGCACTTGCCGGAATTACCTGTTGGGCTTATGATTACGAACAGACCTCAGATGAAAACCTCCGAGTTATTGGCTGGTGCTTTCAGCTGTACTTTTTGGAACTGGTATCCCTTGATAGCAATTATTTTACTTTTGCCACAGTCATTTCTGTCTGGCAGTGTTTCCTGCAAACTGTCTTTTCAAGGAGACCAAGCTTAGAAAGGGCTTGTGACATAGCATCTGATCACATTGTGCAAAGGACAATTGGACCTTGTGCTTATTAGATACCAGATGATCTGAACTGTTGGCCTTCATACTGAGTTACATCCCAAGTCCTTCTAAATTTCCTTTAATTTTTCAGAGTCTTACTAAGTTGCCCAGGCTTGGCTCAAGCTTGTGATCTTCCTACCTCAACTTCCCAGAGAGCTGGAATTATGGGCCTGTGCCACTGTGCCTGGCTTCATAGAACTTTCTTAAATATAAAAATGCTACCACTCCTTCCTGCCCCTTGCAAAAACACTGTCCTCATGCTTGAAAGTTTGAAAAGTACTGGGCTAGTGTCCTACAGCCCTGCTTCAGAGACTCTTAGCACAAATTCCTAAGCCATCCTCTCCCTTAGGCAGAATACACTTCTTTGCCCTGGTAGATGGACATGGACACATTCTTTGTCTCCTGTTGTTTATACTGCAGACCAGTCTTTTCCTATGCAAGTTGAAAGGTACAGTTGGCCTCCGTATCCAAGGGATCTGCATCCATGGGTCACCAACTATAATTGGAAATTATTAAAAGAGAAATTGTATCTGTACTGAATATGTACTGACTTTTTTTCTTGTCCTTTTTCCTTCGGCAATACAGCATGACAGCTATTTACAAAGCATTTGCCTTTTGTTAGAATGATAAGTCGTCTAGAGGTAATTTGAAGTACATGGGAGGATGCATGTAGGTTATATGTAAAATTTGCATTTTATTGAAGGGATTTAAGCTCTGCAGAATTTAGTATCCTTGGGAGTCCTGAAACCAATCCCCATTGGGTGCATAGGGATGACTATAATTGCAAAAAATGGCAAAATGTTATTTCCTTGGTGGAATTTTGGTGTTTCTTAGCCTCTCTTAGCACACATTTACAGACCTCAAAGCTGGTTATTCCTAACATGGATAAATCCATACATTTAGTTTGATTTTCAATGTCTTTTCTAAGGAGATAAGTTTTCCTGATATTATCCTTCATTTGAATTCATTTATCGTCCTCCTTAATGGCCATTTTGACTCACAAAGAATGTTAGCTTAATACTAAAGAACTGAAGTATTTATATTTGAAATATCAAGAATTTTATATTATCAGCAATAAAACCTTCACTTCGCATTCATTAAATTACACTTGACTGTCAGTATGTTGTTTACAAAGCATATTCACACAGAACCCTCTTTAGGATCTGATGTTTATGAGGCTATAGGAAGTCAAGAGGGGAAGTTGGATAATCCCCTCATGCTTTCCCCAGCTCTGGTGTTTGATTCTGGGTAAATACACCCGCCTTTTGATTAGTGGTCACACCATGCATCTGGGAAGAAGGTGATCTTATGCATCACTTTTGAAGTGCTTTTTGCAGCAACTGGGGGTCTTTAAAGAACATTAAAAAAAAGCAGATATAAAAGCATTCTACATATTAATCTTATCATTTCTCTCTCAAGCAGCAATCTCACTTTTTCTTTAATTTGAAAATCATTCCAGGGCACATTTTAGGAGCTTCTATGCACTTAAGACATAAGTCAGTATGTCATGCTACTAATTTATGGTGAATTTAGTGTCCAGCAATGATTTGGGGCAACCATTTTGTAGAGCAGGAAATGTGGGTGGCAGAATCAGGAGTATGTATGAAATTAGGGAAATGGGCTTGAATTCCATCTTGGAAAGAAATTTTGCCTAAGTCTTAGAAAATTTGGATGAAGAATTCCTGAGCTAATAATGTATCTTTTCTCCACAAAATGGCCTGCAGGATAACCTGTAGCTTCTAGGACCAGGGCCTTGTGAAGAAGGCTGATTCATCTTAGAGGTGTAGAAAAAGGAGAACCAGAGAAATGGCTCACCTGAATAGCAGGTGTTGAAGCACTAATTGGGGTAGAAGAGCTTGAGCTTGGAACACTGGGACTTTTCAGTTTTAAGGGACTCCATACCAGAAGAGGACACCAGTTATTCAACACTAAGCCCTTGAGCCCTCATGGGCAAGCTTGTCGCTCTGACTCAATGGATCTGAGACTGTGTTGACCCAACCCTGTCTGTGTTCACTGGTGTCTCTTGCTCCGATTCCCAGAGTGCCTCTCATCTTCCACTGCAGTTACTCAAGTGGTCACAAAGGTGCTCAGGTAAGGATCTCACGGGATCCCTGAATGCTGTTTCCTATCCCAGGAGTATGACGAATCAATCAAGTGGCTCCTGATTATGTTGTCATTTGTCACACAGGTTGACTCTGGAAAGACAGTGTCCACATGTATATATTTTAACCCACTCTATTTTGAATAAATTAGCCATTGTATCTTATGGATGTTACCATTTTGATCAGTGTCACACCCAGACACAGATAAGAACAAGGTTTTACAGTTTCAAAGTGAAGCACCAGTTTCTAGAATATAATTACCTTCTAGAAGGACCATCCATGGTTCTACTTCATTTTTCTACCATTCTTTCTCAACTGATTTATACAGGTTATACATCAGTCTTATGAATTTAGTGGGTCTAAAACACTCACAAACAGTCTGATTAGCTCAGCAAACAAAGATTAAACATATTTCCTTTTAAGACTTCCTAGGGACATGGCCTAGAATGTGTTGGTCACATCTGGGATTAGGAGACAAGTAACTTGGTCGGCTCATCTTCCCTCAAGAGCAGCTCCATTTCTTTCACTAACTGAATCAGGCAGCAAATGAAAGATGACAGGTGTATTTCCTGGAAATGGGCAGCAATAGAAGTAGTTGCTGTTTTGCGTGTGTGTGTGTGTATGCACACATGTGTGACATATAGTAGAAAATTAAAGTAGAATTTCAGTTAGTTTATAATGAATTATTCCCTGATTTATAAACTATCTAGTCGCAATTTTAGTAACGGATATCCGTGAATCAATGTGAGTAATGCACTCATGAAAACATTTATTGAAAACACAACAGCAATAAAAGCACATACATAAAATAAGACTGAGTTCAAGTTTTTCAACCTCAGTGATAATAAAGAATTTGCTAGTATTTGAAAAATATGACTAAAGTTGTACTTATTTCAACTGACCAAAGGGGAACACTATATAATATCCTAGGTTTTAATTGGTTTCAGAGATACTTACATTTGCTTGAAGTTCAAAGAGAAATATTACTTATATATAACACATTTCATGAAAGTAAAAACGTAAAATATAGAATTTGTGAAGTTAATGAGAAAGCCCAAATTCCTTATCACACACAATTGGTGTTTTCTACTAGCTTTGACCTACTGAGTGCAAACCCAGGTATATTCGTTTGAACTGTAATTCAGTGAATGTAAGGCATTCACTGTAAACTGAGTGTGTTAAAAGTTCCAGATGGCTGAAGAGAGTAAGTGATGGCCTTGAGACCTCCTGGAGATTTCCTTGTAGTTCTGCAGTGGACTCTGTTTAGGAAATAGGACATTCACAGCCACAAACAACTTACACCATTAACTTCTGACCTTCTGTGCTGTCGCAGGCCACTTAGAGATCTGATGAGAATTTGGGGAAGAGGACTGAGAGAACCATAGTTGTTCCTCTTGTTTTGATCTGTTCCAATTCCTTTCCAGAGACAAATGCAGCATACGTAAAATAGATCATTTATTAGTTGGTTTGTGCTAGGGTGAGTCTGAAGATAATGCTCGCTGCAAATGGCTGCAAATGGGGGCGTGTGGGTTGTGAGCGACAGATATGACTGTCCAAGCCCAGGTGATGGCACAAGCAAAAACCAGTTGTTGATACCGGCAATTGTGTAATACTTTGCTGGCCTGCTGGACTTTCCCCCCAATTTTCTTAAGGTAGGCCATAAAAAGTAGAGTAAGCCATAAAAAGAAATAAACAGTCCCTTACTGAAGACAAAGAGAAACTATTCCCCTGATGGGAGGGGTTGGCCATGGGGTTCTTTCTAGTACTCTGTCAACTTCAATTAACAAACCAAGCTACAGTGCTCATTACCCTTAGCTTGCAGAATCCTAAGCAGTGATTAACCGCTATTAAGGGAAGTAGGATTACAGTCTCTCCAGATGGAGACTGTGTGGTTTCTCTCCCCGCTCCTCTTTCTAATGTGCCAGGGATTCCCACATATTTTTACACTGTTCTTATTTAATGAGTCTCCTTTATCTTCTGTCCCCAGCATTTCTTCCTTCCCCAGGAATGACAGCAACACTAACCTCCCCAAAATAAACAAGCAGACACTTTCAAGACAGTGGAGACCTCAATGAACCTGGCTTATCAGCCTCCAGTGATGCAAAACAGCTGATGATTAGTTGTAGCATGAATAGCCAGATGCCCAGGAGGCTTCCGTCTGCATCCAGGGCTGGCAAGATTCCAGAGAGCAGCCCTCGTGCGCGCTGTCACCTGACTCAGTGAGGTGCAGGTCCCTGACCGGCAGGACACTTGGGCAGAGTGCACTCGTCCTCTGTGTGATTGCCCTCGTCAGTCATTTACCTCCAGTCCAGCTGGACAGGCAGTCCAAAGCCAAAGAGAGATCTAAGAAACCAAAGAGGAAAGTCAGAGAAAGAGGATTGCTTGCAGATTGAGAAAGGCTTCTGGGAGAAAGCAGTACCCCACCTGAGTGCTGGGGGGAAGCAGAAGAATTAGATGACGAGGAAGGGAATGCGGATGAGTGGGCAGTGAAGGGCAGACAAGACAGCCCAAGCCCAGGTATTAGCACGAGCAAAGCCTGGCTGTTGATGATGGCAACTGAGTATCTCTTTGTTGACCCAATCACAAGAGGTTGGATCCCTTTACCGACCGGTTTTCTTGCTTTAGCAGCCTTTAGGAGGACAGAGAAACCTACTCAGCTGTTGTAGGCCCGGCCCTGGGCAGAGTGAGTTAGTAGCATGGTTGGATCTGGACTCACAGTGAGCAGGTACAGCCTGAGCTCTTTTACTTCTTGGTGGGCAACATCCAAGGGAAGGGACAATGGGTGCAGTCAAAGCCGTTATAAAATTGCACCTGCAGAAAAAAAAATGGGGCCATGTGGGAAGTAACTACAGCCTAGGACTTGAAAATGTCAGGACCAAAAGCCTTTGGTACCATCGGCTTCATTTTCCCATTCTGCAAATTCTTTTTCTGTGTTTGGAAGGGAAAACAGAGTCGCGACACCGTGACACCAGGTGCTTGTGCCTGGACCTGGAGTTCCTTTATCAAGGAGGTTGCAGGTCATTTGTTCCAATGTTTGGACTCTCTCTGCCTTGACTCCCTCCTGCCCAATCTCAGGTGGCTGCTTTTTTCTGCTGCTGTTGTAGGAAACAATAAACATGCACATAGCTGAAGTCTGAGTATCTTGAACAGTGGTGTGTTCGGGCACAGGTAGGAAAGCAGGGCTCGTGTGTTGATAAACCACAACGAACACCGAGACGCATCCCTGCCCTTCAATCACATTTCCATCCGGTGCTTGCACTGAGATATTTTCTCAAGCACTTCTTAGGCGGCCCCCTCACAGGAGGCAGCTGTCCTTTCAAAGCACAGACCAGTGCAGACTTGCTATGCCAAATCACACTTTCCCTTTCTGTTTCCTCCCGTGGGTCCTAAGCCCAGGGACTTGGTTCACCCTTTTCTCCCAAACCTGAAGGCAAGGGTCTTTGTATTGCAAGGATTACTTATTATGTGCAGAAAACAAAACCTTGTCACTCCCTCCATCCTCAAATCTTTTTTTATCAGTCACAAACTGAGGTTCCAGGTATCAGTCAATGCCTCACAGAAGACAGGAGAGCTGGGCGTAAGAGGTGGGATTAGTAGTATTCAGCTTTTGATAGATGAGCTAAAGGAAAAAACCCCACAAACATAGCAAAACATTTACTTTCTATTGTTGCTATTTCTTGCCACCTGCACAGTAGAATTCAGGTCAAGGCATATAGTAATTTTAGTCTGTCCTTCATTGCAATGTTTTAAGCGAAGGTGGGCTGGTGTGAGCAAAAGACAGGCAAGGTTGATGAGTGCATTTCAAGATCATTAAGTGGTCAAAGTTCCATTTTTCATGAAGAGCAGAAGGCATTTTCTTCTTCCTTCGTCAAACTCAGGTTGTTTGTGTCCTGGTCTAGTTCTTTCTCTGCCCTCAACTCAGACAGACCCTCAAAGTGCGGGCTCAAGGTGCACGGCCTACAGGGAGACTGTGGGAGTCTCTAAGTTCAAGAGAGGAAGTCTGGGGAGCTCCAGTGAGAAGTACCAGCTTGCTGTTTTCGGCTTCATCCCACCCGCACTCCATTGTGCATTCCTCAAGTGTGCAAAAGGCAGTGTTGTTTATCCAGACAGGTATTAGATTGCTGTCTTCTTTTCTGCTCTATACAACAGTCTGCTTTCTTTTTCCCTTCTCTACTTCTTCATTTGATGAATCTCTTCTCCCTTGACCCTGAGACCATCAGCCCATCCACGTCAGCCTGTCCATTTCAAAACACCACCTCCTATGGTGCTGGGGCTGGGGAGTATATCTGTCACACAACGGGGCTTGTTTTCTGGTCTTCATTATAACAGACCATCAAAGGGAGGGTGGCTGTTTGGCGGCCTGTGAGAAAAAGATGTCTCCATTGCTTAACTGTTGCCTAATTTAACTCAGATGAGGAAGTACTTTCATGGGGGTAGATGAGGTAAGGTTTACTGAAAGGAATATCTCAGATTATGATATTGATGATTAAAAAGCCATGCAATTACCTATTGACCTTTTTTTGTATGACTGCATTTTACTTAACTGATGCATACTTGAAAATGTGTATTTAAGTTAAAATTTTAAAAAAATCGTAATAGCTAAGTGGACAGTGATGCTAGGTATTGACTCTGGGGAAATGAAAACCTAGTTTGTAAATGTATAATCTCTAATTTAGCTTCTATGAAAACATGTGGGCAAAAAAAAAAAAAAAAAAAGAAAGCAAAGTTGAATTTGCATAAAGCAAGGGTGACCTGGATCGTGACAAATGCCACGCACTGTGCCACTGAAGCTGACTCCTCCCCATGACTCCTCAGCACTTTTGCTGCCCCTGACATGGTCCCCACCTGTGGCCACACCTACCACTCCTTCTCCTGCCAGCAAAGTCTGTCTTGCTGGTGACTCACATGACTTCATTTGTTTGAGGTTTTTGAGTCCATGTTATCAAGAAATAAATTCCTAAAGGCATTACTTGTAAAATCAGAAATGCCACCCCCGTGATCCATAGGCACCTGTGAAGCCTTCCTTCTCAGTGCAGCGCTCAGTGTGAAGCTGTTCTCTGGAAAATTCCTCTGTCCACCCAGACAGCATCACCTCCGTGGAAGTGCACCTCACGTCATAATGAGAGGAAACCACCGTGTGGGTGGACAGGCGCCCTGCGTGCTCCAGCCTCTTCTGAATGTCGGGTTCCTTCTTGATTAGCATTTTCCAAGTTGATATGAATGACACTGCAATTCCCAAATGTGCCTTTCCCCTCTTTCATGGTGGAGTTCAGCCACAGGCTCCAGGGAAATCAGAAAACACCATGAGGTTCATTGTTCTTCACAAGTTCCTTGAAATTATTTCCAAGCAAAACCCAATGGTTCTTTGGACACCAAGTTCTTCCACTCTCTCTGGGTAAAGCCCAAGACCCAAGTTAGAACTGCAGTTACTGTTTGTTAGGATCCTGGTTTGCACATATTCCTGTCTCCACATTTTACAGGAGCATCAGTAGAGTGTTTTATTAACAGGAGATGGTACAAGGCTAAGAGATCTGGTCCTTGGCTGGCTGCCCTGTCGTTGGAGAGTGTCCACAGCTTGTGTCCTGAAGGGTCATAAGGGCTCTGCCCTTACAGCTGCCCCTGGACCGGGACAGCAGAGCCCAGCTGTGACACATGCATTGACCCCTAAGCGTGATGAGCCTGGCTGCTGCCGCTCTGGGTCCTTTCACCAGGGAAGGCTACGACTGTCACTCTCGGGTCTGTGCTTGCTCCTCTAGAAGTATGAATGTCCATGATTCCCATTTTCTGTTAATCAGTTTACCTGGTCACTTCATTAAGCCATCCTTCCCTGGGCCTCCTGGGTGCAGAGCGCTGTGCCCCGTGGGGGGCCTGCCACTGTGAGACAGCACCCCCCACCAGTCAGGAGATGACGGAATGCTGTAAGGATGGGGAGAAAAGGAAATCCCTGCACATTATTGGTGCGAATGGTACAGCCACAAGTGGAAACAGTATGAAGATTTTAAAAATTAAAAGCTGAACTACCATATGATCTAGCATTCCCTACCGGGTACTTATCCAGAGGAAATGAAAACAGCCTGTCATAGACACACCTGCTCTTCCGTGTTCATTGCAGCACTGTTCACAGTAGACAGACACAGAAAACATGAGAGTCCACGTATACCCAAGATGACGAAGAAAAAGCGCTATGTGTATGTATGTTACACATACACACAAAATGGAATATTACTCAGCCTGAAAAGTAATGCAATCCTGACATGTGTGTCAATATGTGTGATCCTGGAGGACACTATATTGGGTGAAATAAACCAAATACCATATGATCTTCTTTTATACGTGGACTCTAGTAAAGCAGAGTAGAAGAGTAGTTCTTGGGTTGGTGGGTGGGATGGGAGAAGTTTCCCAAGGATGGAAAACTTCAGTTAGGAGAAGGAATGAGCTTGATAGCTCTCTTGTACACGGTGGTGACTACGGCTAAGAACATTTCTGTACCGGAAAGTTGCTAACAGAGTAGAGGCTGAGCCCTCACCACAAACAATGATCGGTGTGATAATGTAAGGTCATGGACGTGTTAATGAATTTAGTCTAACTTTCTACAATGCACATGCATATTAGAGCACTACACTGTATACCGTAAGTATGTAGAATTTTTGTTAATTAAGGCTAACTAAACAAATAATCAAGTTTTGTAAAAAAAAAATACACACTACATTCTTAGCGAGCAAACAGTCTACTGAGAAGGTGGACGTGATCTGACGCAGAGGCACAAGGCTTGTCAAAGGAGCTAGATAAAAAAAACAAAACAAAACAGGTCAGAGTCTCAGGCACGCACAGCGGGTGTCACTGCGATGAGTTAATAGTTTACTGTGGTCATGTGTGAGCCAGAAGCTGGGACAGTCTGCAGAACCACTCGTGATTGCACAATAACAAACTTTGTTTATTCTTTTCTAGTGACACAGGTGACCCAAAAGGGAGGACATTCTTGGAGTCACCAGCTTTGCTAAGGTCAAAATGGAGCACTTGAGCCCACCAGAATGGGGCGGGGGGGACATTTTTAGATTATTTCCATTTGAAAATGCATTAGTCATAGGAATTCATCTCAAGACTTGTCTTTGGATACTGAAGGATCTAGCTTTAGTGATTCCACGGCTATGTTATAAATGTGATGTCAAGCAGTACACTAGCTTTGGAAATGAGAGACATTTTCAGCTTCCCAAGTCATGCACATGGAAGCAAAGTGATTAAGAAATTCAGCAATTAACCCCACTACCATCAGTTGAAATGGAAACGGCTTTTGTGGAAAATTAGTCGTGATGAAGGGAAATGCTAGTGGCACTTTTTAAAAAATTAAATACAATGTAATCGTTCCTATTTATAGCCTATCTATTGGCGTTTATCCTACGCTAGCCTGCATGAATGGTTTGTACGAGTGTGTGCGCGCACACGTGTCCTGTGTTCTCTGTATTTACAACATCAGTTCCTTGAAGGCCAGGGCTGAATGAATTTCTAGGGCTTAGAACAGGAATTTGCAAGCCGTGGGTGCCCAGTGGGAACTGCTGTTGTGACAGAGGCTTTGGGCCCACCCTGAACTCAAATCTGGAGTTATAGTCCTGCCCAGTCACATCTCACCAGGCCTCGCTGCACTTCAATCCCAGTTCTTCCTGGGGATCCGGGCTGTCTATCAAAGCACTGAGAGGAAACAGGAGTGGTTTCCTCCTTCCCTTTACTCAGAAAAGCAGCAGAGCAAACTCGCTGGGCTTCCGAGAGGCAGCAGAGCAGAGTAATGGCTGCCGTAGGAGCACAGTGCGTACGTGATGGAAGGCACAGATCCAAAGATCCAAATATGTTCTCGGGGAACGTATTGCAGCCATGAAGATGAATGGTCAGTTAGATCCTCTAAAGGAAAACCTGCTCATGGGAGCTGACAAAGACCTAATGCTGGACATAAAGATAGGGTCACTGCAGGGTCTGTGATGCAAACCAGCGTGTGTGTGGACACAGAACCAGGTCCCTGTGTGTCTGGGCATGAATCTGAAAGTTAATAATTTCATTAAGAGCACAGTGCAGCACAGAACCTGGAAAGGGAACAAGCAGACTGCTGGAAAAGCCACTGATCACCTCAGTGCCTGCTGTTAGCCTTTCCACTCAGAAGGGAAGCCGCGGAACAGGTTTCTCCTTGTCCTTTCACCCCTGGGTGCTGCACAGGTATGTAGCCTCCAGGAGGGTTTTGTAGGACAAATGTAAACACAGCCGAGAATGGCTGTCTGCTTAAATCCACGTTGGGAGGCTGGCAGACTGAAGTCTCTATTGTTCAAAAGGTCAACATTTATGAGGGAGAAGGAAGAGGTGGTGTTTGGGGGTATGGAGTGGTGGAGGGAGGATTCGGAGCATGTGGGAGCGCAGCCAGCTCAGGAAAATGTTTTCAGGAGCCGAGAGAGTGAGGAGGTGGGTGTGGCCCACAGGGCCAGGGTGGAAAGAGCTGGAGGCAGCAGGAGAGGAGCGGAGAGGAGGCCGAGCTGACCCACAGACACGTGACACTTTGCACCAAGCCCGCACAGCCAAGGTGCTGGTCAGCGTGATTTTACACTGAACTATGGCTCTCAGCAGGGTTGGGGATAAAGGTCTGTGACAGGGAGACATCTCTCTTCACAATGAGTGTGGCCAGGAGCAGTGCTCTTTCAGACACTGCAGCTGGTGCTGAACCAAGTTTGTCCCCCTTGGGCAACAGGGACGAGCTCTGGTGACCCTGCAGCTCCAGTGATAATGGGTGACAGCTAACTGGACCATGGCTCTGGTGGCCTCCCAGCCGTTTGATTCAGTCCTATCTCTCTGCTTTGCTCTGTGCCCTGAGAGGCTGATCCGTGAGGGCTGCCCCTTCTCCCTGCTGTTCAGTAGGCTCGGCCAGTGGAGGCTGCAGGGAGAGAGGAAGGCTGGGGATTTCTTCCCCAGCTGTCTGGCAGCCTCAGCTCTTCCCGAGTTCCTGTGACACAGCCAGCTCCCTGCTGTCCCCAGGCCTTGGTGCCCTAACACCTCTGGCTTTTTCCATTCATCTCTATCTCTAACCACCTGGAGCAAATTCTGTCCCCTGCTAGACTCCAAATGACAATACTGAGTTTGCTAAGCAACCCCATTCTCAGGTCTCGCTGGCCACTAATGCCTTTAGTCCTCCTGTCTCTGTGCTACTGGACTGGCATAACACAAAGGTAAAACACTTTCCCAAGGCCACACACTCAGTGGCAGAGTCTAGATCTAAACCTAGACAACTGAGCTTGAGACTCTGAGCACCTCATACTGATCCATCCTGCCTCTCCCTGGAATGCAGCAGAAAAAGTAAGATCCAAAGTGCTTTAAAATACATGCTAAGAAGGTTCATAGTCCCTGTGTCGAGATTATATCAACTGTTATTAAATGCACAATTCTAACAGTGCATCCAATTTCCTTTCCTACTGGTTCTCAGTCTCGACCGTACAGTAGAACCATCCAGTGAGTTTTAAACTATCCCAGTGCCCAGGTCATACCCCAGACTAATGCAATCACAATTCTGGAGATGGCACCCAGCACAGACGAATTTTGAAGCTTCTGGGGGAGTTCAGCGTGCTGCCACAATTGTACCAGTGTCCCGGCTCTCAGCAGCAGTTATCAGAAGCCAGGGGTTAGGGATGGACAGATCTGGTGATCAAATAGAGTGACAGTTGGCAGACACACAAAGGGAGGAGAAAGAGGGGCTATGAGAGTTTGCACAAGAACTGGGAAAAAAAAAATATATATATATATATCAGTGATGATCTGGGCTCACTAAATGCCTGGATCACCTGCTATGGGGTCTGCAGAGATTTTACCATTTTATTACATTATGCTTCCTGACCACAATCACTTTAAAAAAATAGACTTATTGGCTGTATACTTTACTGAAACAGAGGAAATGTATACCTTTTAGAAAGTTTATTTATCCCCAAAGGTTACATCATTACGTTTATTTTTAAGTAAGGGTAAATCTGGCAGATTCACTTAAAATACGATCTTTCCAGTTATCTGTAGATGCCAAGTGAATGATGGATTACTGTGTGACAACAAATATTTGTCAAAACGCTCACACCTGCTGACCCTCGGAGGAACTGAAGTTCACCGCCAGAGATGACATCTTGATTCATGGCCGCAGATGACATTTTCTTATTTTTTGGTCCTAGTGTGGCTACTTGGATAGAGGGAAGCTGGCCAGGCCATGGAAAAGCGGAGGACCAGCCAGTGTGGCTCTCTTGGACCGGGTCCGCGGCACCGGGAAAGCTATGGCCTCGTGTGTCTGAGCATGGGTTGCGGTTTCCTGGTTGTTATTGTTGGTTGTTCCTTTTGGACTGGGGCTGGAATATTCCAATAATGTGTTCCTGACAGAAGACCAAACAACATTTCTTTCTTATGTTTTTAGTGGCTGGTCCTCCTGTTTACACGCTTGCTTGCAAAAAGCTGATGTTGGGAGGAGGAAACAACTTGCCAGCTGCCTTTGGGGGCCGGGTCTAGCTCTCCCCCGGCATTAGCCCAGGAGCCAGACCTCTGAGACATGCCCCTGCTGTGACCCCATCCCCCTGTGGACCCTGAAAGCAATACTTCCAGCCTGTACACAGGGGCTCTTTGGAGGGGACCCCGGGGAGGGTTTGCAGGCTCAGCCCAGCCTGGACTTGGCAGATTTCTCAACCTTGGCACTATTGACATTTGGCGCCCATTCCTTCCTTGTGGTGGGGGCTCTCATATGCATGATAGGATGTTTAGCAGCATCGCAGTAATAACCTCTCAGGCTCTCTCCAGTTCTGCTGATGAAAAATGTCTCCAGACCGCATCCATGACTGCTGGGGAATGAAGCTGCTCGCCTTGAGAACCACCGTGCTGAAAGGAAGATTTGTGGAGACCTTAACCTTCAATCTCCCTTAGACACTGGGGGCACAGGACTGAGCTCATATCTCAGTGACTCCCACCACAGCACTTGACTTTGACAGTGTTGCCATCCAGGTGAGGAATTAGACCTGTTCAGGGTGGACCCTGGGTCGGCTGGGAATTTTCAAGGAGTCAGAGCTGTCTGAGGGGGACATGAATGGCCTTGGGCGAGGTTGATTTTCCAATGGGCAGGCTGGGTATCTCCTCTTCCCTCCCCCAGAGCCATCCTTACCCTCTTCTCTCCTGTTCTGCACCTAGAGTCTGACTGACAATTGCTCTATTGGTGGGCTTCCATGCCTCTGGCTTCCATTTGGAGGGGTAAGGGGGGCTGCTCAGGGACAGACCCAGGGGTAGAGTCATCCTCAAGAGACAGTCAGGCTTCTAAGAATTGCAAAAGCAATGAGAGATGATGATTCATACCTCCTCCTCCAGTGACCTCAAGCCTGCACCTCATAAACCATCCTCTCTCCAGCCCTCGCCCATCCCAGTCTCTGGTACCCGCCATTGTATCCTCTGTTTCTGTGAGATAAACATTTTAACTTCCACATATAAATCAGAATATATGCTAATTGCCTTTCTGTGCCTGACTTCTTTTACCTAACATGATATCCTTCTCTTCCATTCTTTTTATACCTGAATAGTATTCCAGTGTGCATCTGAGGCCATACTCTTCACCTCCTCCATCCATCACCCTTCACGTCCTGCCTTCTATATTCCTACCTGAGGTTCTAATATGAGGCTTCTGACTTGATTTTCTAAAATTTGACTAAAATTCACTGCTCCAGATGCATAAGATTCCAGACAGAGTTGGGGCTGGGGCAGAGAGTGGAGAAGGGACAAAGGTAAGATGCTAAGCTGTCATCCAGCAGGTAACAGGTGCCACTTAATCCCCCACCTTCTGGAAGCTGAATTTGGTAATGAACTGTCACTGTATTTATCACTTAACAAGTAGTGCAACTAGGGAAGGTGTGCAAAAGCCTGGAAAACATTACCCTGTCCACTGTGTTGGTGTCTTTGATGAAGCTGGGTATGACAGGGTCCCAGATACGACTGAGGATCAGCACATGGCCTGTTAAAATGGGTTTGGTTCTTTCCATTCCTCTGGTCTGCAGATTGCTTCTGGCTTACAATATAGCAATTGTGCTGTCAGATCACTACGTAAAGTCACAGTATTAGAACAACCTGATCCCAGCTTTCTATGTTGTTCAGTCAGGATCACAGGGAGCAGGTCCAACTGCAGTTCAGGAGGAGCACAGGGTACGGGCTGAGCGTTGCTGGGCGACATGCTGTCTGCCTAGGTACATCCCGGGGAGCGGCGTTTGCCTTGAAGAGTACACCGTGGCCTGAGATCAGTCAGGTTCTTAGAAGTGATTTCACTGGCATGCTGACAATGGAGCCAGCACAGCACCAGACAGGGCTTTATTAATTTAAAATGATACGTAGGCTGGCAAATAGGCCAGAGCACTCTGAGGCTGCTCTGCGGAGAGACTCACTGCGTGACAAAGCAGATCAAAAAAGGTTGCTTGGTCTATCCGCAGAATCAGACCAAGACCTGATGGGGCCGAGGATGGCGCTGTCAATGACTTGGGGTACTCTTGCCAACAACTGGAACATGCAACTGTAGCAGAGGAGTCGCAGTGCTTTGATCAGCACTGCCAAGACTGTCTTCCCTAGATGTCTCTGGGTCGGTGGGCTCTGCCATCTGGAGGTGACCTCCTTTCACCGCTCCCTTGGCTAAGCAACTCCTTCTGCTCACACTGTCTTCCCCCGGTCAGGCACAATGTGGACACTTTCGTCTGCTCACTCGCTCGTCCCAACATGCACACCCTGCTCACTTCCGCATCCACATGGGCGGGGCTGGAGTCCGAGGTCTGTACACTTTTCTACTCCACATACACGGAGGGTGTCTTGGTCAAATTCCACAGCCAGGATGACTGTACTTTTGTTTGATGAGCGTGTGTGTTTCATGAGTTTAACTCCGAAAGCACCTGTTTCCAAGTTCCTGGGGAATACCCGCCCTGCATCCCTTTTCCATTCCCATACTGACCACCGATTGGAGCCGAGGCTTTGCCAAAAACTAGCTCATCTTCAGCGAACCTGATTGCCATGTTGGCTTCAAAATAGTTGCTCTGAAATGGGTACAATACTTACCCAACTCACAGGACTAAACATTTTTTTTTTTAAGAGGAAGCAGTTAACTTGAAAATAAGGGAATAAGGTGAAAAACTGAAAAAATGAAGGCATCTCATCAATTTTCATAGTTCTGCTATTTCTTATATATGATCTGTAAAATCTAATAAATAGGGTTGGTTTAATTTTGTTTTATTTGGGGGTAGCAAGACATTGAAATAAAGTAATATAGATTCTGATACTGCTGGACACCTATTTTCTCTTTTTTGATTTGATTTTAGGCAGCAAAAGAATGTCTAGGTTAAATCACCACTATATTGAGTATGGCAGGTACTATTTCTTAAAATGTCTTCTCCCTTCCTCGCTGTTAAGGAGCAGAGAGAAGGCTCAGAGTGTTATATAATTTATCTAATATCCTTAAATACAAGAGTCCCAGCGTGCAGCCTTTAAAGTCAAGGGTAGATCTCTAGGTGAAATTTTAAAAATTGAGACAAAGGATCCTATAGATGCGACAACCCTGTGACAGTAAAGTCAAAAGTTTAAATTCAGGCGTGTGACTGACTAGCTGCCCGGTCACCGCTGCTGCCAATAGTTACAGTTGGGGCAGGGACTGCAGCAGAGTCTCACACTGGTGAAGCACTACCCTCCCCAGACGGCTTTCAGAATCCACTAGCGAGACCATGCCTGTCTGGACCCGTTTCCTCATTTTTATCTCGTATTTTCTGGAAGCCTCTGTTTCTTCTCACATTTCATCCCAGTTGAAGACAACCTTTCAAGACTCCTTTTTCACTGGTCAACGTGGCGGCTGCAAAACAGGCTGACACCATCCAGAACTTCTGTCCCCATAAACGCTGTCTCCACCCTTTAAAAGTTATCTTGACAGAACCAAGCTCAAAACTCGTGCCTTTGGAGGCATTTCAGGGTATTCTGTTTAGATTTTTCTTGACTTTTCACAAAGTAATTCTATATCCCTTAGGAACCAAGAAGTATTTCCTGCAATTAGGGTTTGCTACTGTCCCTCACTCCTGGAAACATTCATCTGTCCAGTGCTGGGACTCAGAGGCACTGCCCGGGAGCTGTGGGTTTTGGGGCAGGGTGGTCATGATCCTCATCCCAGAGTCCTGGGTGGACAGACCTCAAGACAGGCTCTCACTGTACTTGGTACATTATGAGCCCTTATGGACATTAATAGAAATGAGTGGGAATGGGAAAGAAGACCATTGGGGACTATTAAGCTGAGCCCTAACTTATTGTCTCTGGGTCTCTGTTGCTTCAACCAAGAAAGATGTTGAAAGAAAGGGGCATCTGAGGAGTCACTGAGGCGGATGGGATTGACGCCTGTGCACTCCTCTACATTTCTCTGCCTTGAGTTTAGACTGATATGTAAGTGGTCAATAGAATGTTCATGAATGTGCTTTATTCCACTTTCCAGCCTGCTTCATAAAATGTCCCACACTGTTTTCCCACTTCATTTACACTGTTGCATGAAAAGAATCATGAGATGTTGGAGCCACATGAATGAAGAAATCCAGATCCCCAAGGACAAGGAGAGCTGCCCAGGAGAATCACTGACTGCCCCAAGAGGGAGAACTCACCTGTACAGTGCGAGCAGCTGCTGAGACCATGGGGCTTATGTGTTCCTGCAGTGTTCTCAGCACTATCCTGACTAATTCCCCTTCCAGCTCTGAAATTCTGTGTATCTAGGAAAGGCACAGCCTGGGGCAGAGTGCTACAGAGATTAAAGAACTAGAATAGAAGAAACACAAGGTATAAGTGAGTGAGGTTCTCAAAGGTGCTTCTCTAAATGAGCCAGCATAAATCTGAGAGGGCGCTGGATAATCCTTAAAAGATAGGAGATGTGTATTTCTTTTTAATGTAATGGTAATTCTGTGTGTGTTGGTCAAATCTGGAGAAGAAGTTTTAAAAGAGACTGAAGGCAAGTTGTAGGAAAATGATAGTGGAAACCTCTGTCAGAGTAGGTCTTGTTATGGACAACATAAATCCAAGGACAAAGACTTCCCCACTTCCAGCCCTGCCCTTATAATAATTGTGTAATAACTGTCAGTGATTGGAAGATCTGTGTTGCGCTAATTCCAGAAGTCTTTGTCATATGGGAAGTGATTAAGTCTGGGTGGCTACTGATATGATGGGGAAAAGAGACTGTTTCCATCATGTTCTTACTTTAACTCTTTAGAAGAATGTATTCCCACAGATAGAATTTTCATCTTTGCTTATTTTTACTGAAGAGAGTATCATTTTCGGTGAACCCCAAAGCTTCATATTTTAGAATAAACGAGGGCTGTCTGTAGGGGAAGGAAGCCACAGAAGACAGTGAGAGGGGAAGGAAGCCACAGAAGACAGTGAGAGACATGCCCTGGTGTTAAATAGCGGAAAGTGGCTGGTAGGGAGGGGAAAGCTTGTCTAACTTCTGTCTACTTTCTGCATCTCAAATCCTGCCTACTTTTAGGACGTTTGTTAGTGTCTTCTTGACAGTATAATTTCTGCAGTGCAGCTGGATGTTGCCACCCATAATCAAACACAGAAAGCTCCAGCAGCCCATCTGGGAGAATTGCATTGTGCTTGATTTAACCGAGAAAGCTAAGTCTCCATGGAGGTGAACCTTGTGTGGGCCCAGCGTCTCTTACACCTGCAGGGCGCTTCAGCTTTGAATATACTTCTTATTTTCCAGATGAGCCCAGGGGATACACATTCCCTTGTAAAATTCCTGTCTGCACTAAATTGCCTTTTAGTGTTGATTTATACCTCAATAAAACTACATGTCGAAAGGGAGAATTGGTTTGATTCTGTCACTAACATGATTTATGCAAGTCTTAGTTTTGGAGTACACGGTATTTACACAGTGTGGTATGATGTGTATATCCACATCCAAAGAACTCGTGACAGGGGCAGCGGAAACATCCATGGACATCTTCTAAGCATGGGACTGAGTTTTGATATAAAGAACTTGCTACAGTGATCCATTCTTGGCCCACCTCGGAGCCTCTGAGTCAGTCACCAAGCATGGGGTGGGGCCTGGGGAAATGTATTTAAGCCATCCCTCCAGCTGACTCTGAGCACACAGGATGTGTGAGACACACTCCATCAATCTCGGAGATGAAGCTTCTGTTTCTCTTTGGTTTCCACCAATGAACTATTTGCTGAGGAAGGGAAAGGAGCTAACACTTTTTAGGAGGCTCTTTTTGTATGTTGAGCTTTGTGCTAGACACTCTAAATATATTGTTTTTGTGTAAGTCTTGTAAGAGTCCAACAAAATTGGAATTATCTTTATCTTTACTCAAGAAATCAGCAGTTTAGAGAGGGTAAGCAATACTGATTGGTAAAAAGCAAGAGAGAGAGATTTGAAACCTGATCTCTTTGGAGTCACAGCACATGGTTTTTTCACTGAGCCATTGGCTGACCTGCTGCCTGGCCATATTCTATCTGATCAGTTTTGAGACCCTTGTTTTAGGGATAGTAGATTACCTTGGCATCTGCTAAGAAACTTGATAAGGAATTTCTTTTTTTTTTCCCCCTCCAGCTTTAATGAAGTATAATTGGCAAATAAAAAATCAGAAAAATTTAAGGTGTAAAACGTGATGTTTTCATATATGTGTACCCTGTAAAGTGATTACCATAATCAGGCTAATCAATATATCTATCACCTCATATAATGACTGGTGTGTGTGTGTGTGTGCGTGTGTGTGTGTGTGTGTGTGTCTAACACTTAAGATCCATCCTCTTAGCAAATTTTGAGTCTATAATACAGTATTATTAACTAGGTTATCATGCTGGACATTAGATTTCTAGAGCTTGCTCATTTCATACTGAAGATGCATGCCTTTTGACTGATATCTTCCTGTTTTCCCCAGATCTCAGATGTTCATAACCACTGTTCTACTCCTTGCTCCTGTGAAAGGGACTTGTTCAGGTTCTCCATATAAATCAGACCATGTGGCATTTGTCTTTCTGTGACTGGTTTATTACACTTACTATGATGTCCTCTAGCCCCACCCATGTTCTTACAAATGACAAGATTTCCTTCCTTTTAAGGAGAGTAGCATTCCACTGTCTATGTATACCACAGTTTCATCATCTGTTCATATGCAGATGGTCACATAGGGAGTTTCCTTTTCTTGGCTCTTGTGAACAATGCTGTCATGAACATGGTATGTAGACATCTCTTCAACATGCTGATTTCCATGCTTCAACATGCTGACCCTTTGAACATATATACTCAGAAGTGAGTTTGTTGGTAACTTCATTTTTAATTCTTTGAAGAAGCCCCATATTTTTTGACAAAATACCATCCTGACAGGTATGAGGTGATATCGCATTGTAGCTTTGGTTTATATTTCTCTGGTGATTAGCAATGTTGTGCATGTAACCATTGGCCATTTGCATTTCTTCTTTTAAGGAATATCTATTTAGATCTTCACCCATTTAAAAAACTAGGTTGTTTTCTTGTAAGTCAGTTGTTTAAGTCATATATATATATATATATATATATATATATATATGACAGATACTGTTATGATTTGTGTCTGGTGGCCTCCCAAGCCTCATGCAGTCATGGAAGCAGCTGAATCTAGCATTTGTGCTTGGTTTGTTGTCTAGCACTGGGACTGGTAGTGTGAGTGCTGCACCCTCCTAGGGGCGGAGCTGGCATACTATATATGGTGGGGAAGAAGGCATGTTTTCCTCTTTCTTGCCCGGTTCATGCTTTGTGTTTGCAGCCGCCATGAATGGCTGCCCCTCAGCCACACCACCTTGCCTTGCAGCCAACTGAGCATGGACTGAAACCCCCAAGAACTGTAAGCAATAAACATTTCCTTCCCTAATTTTGGGTGTCAGATATTTTGTCTCAGTAATGAGAGAAAAGTAACCAAGACAGATACTTACAGACATACAGTTTGCAAATATTCTCTTCTATTCTATAGGTTATTAAATTTTTCATAAGAAGATAACAGTTCACTGGAGAAACTTCCTTAGAGTAAAGTAAACTTTACATTGTAGAGGACACCGAGGTGCACCAACCAGAGAACCCTGAGCAACTGTTCACTGTGTCAGCTACTGAAGGGCTGGAAACCAGCAACTTTCAATCAGAACTCCTTCAGCCAAAGAGTGCTTCCTCTTGCACATCTGGCCTCCTCCCTGGAGCTGCCCACACCCAACATCTGGTGCAGGCAGGGGCATGATATCCTAAACCCTGTGTCAGTTCCAGACAACTCATAAGGTCCATGCCAGCTCCAGAGGCCCAAGTGATAAACTGTGACCTTTATTTTAACCTTGACTTCTCCTTCTGCCTAATTTTGCTTCCTCTTCTGCCTTTTAGGGCATTTCTGAGAGCATTCCTCATGAGCCTCTTGCAGTCCATCTCAGAATTTGTTTTTCTGGGGACCTGACCATGATGTTAAACCAAACTGTCCAAGGCCAGGTGTGGTGGCACTCGCCTGTAATCCCAGCACTCAGGAGACCAAGGTAGGAGGATCGTCATGAGTTTGAGGTCAGCGTGGGCTACATAGTGAGTTCAAGGATAGCCTGAATTACAAAATGAGACCCTGTCTTAAAGCAAACAAACAACCACCCACAATAAAACCCCAAAATTGTCTTTATGGATACACATGTTCTTGTTTAGGCAATGTGACAGGCCTATGGTGCCCCTCCTTCCAGCTCATATGTTCAAGTCCAAACCTACACTACCTCAGAATGTGACTGTATTTAGAGACAGTCTTTATGGTAGTGGCAAAGCTAAAGTGATGTCATGAGGTTGGGCTAATCCAGTATGGTAGTGTCCTTCTAAAAAGATACAGAGGGAAGGCTACATAAAGACACAGGGAGAAGACAACACCTACAAGCCAAGGAAAGGGACCTCGGGAGAAACCATCCCTGTCTGCATCTTGAATTTGGGCTTCTGGCCTCCTTAACTGGGAGGAAGTAGCTTTCTGTTGCCCGAGCCCCCCACTCTGGTTGTTACAGCACCCTATACATACTAACACAGGCAGATTTAGAGCTCTTTCTACATTTAGATCTCTACTCTTTCATCTTCACTCCTAAGCAACAGCCTGGAACTCTGAACAGGTTAAATTATCTCTTAAGTATAATGGTGCTGAATGATAATTTGCAGTAGAGTTTTCATATTCCTTAAAAGCTGTCAGAATGATCATATCGTTAAAAGAGTGATTAAAGAGTATGTGAATTACCTCCTCTTAATCTCCCCTTTTAGGACACTTAGCACAAACCGAAGGCAGATGTAATGCATAGTGTAGACAATTACTTTGGACCTGCCTTGAACTTGTATTTAGCAGGGGTAAAGGGGCAACATTTTCAAATTCTATCTGTCGACATTTTCTAGTCTTCTGTGACATAAGCATTGGCTTTGGTTTTTTCGTCCTTAGTTAAACCACAGCACCCCATGGCTAGCTGCTAGCCTCTTGCCCTCTTTTGAGGAGGAAGAATAAGAACAACAAAGAAAGAGGTTCGCAGCTGCAAAGATTTCCTTTGCAGTCTTCCTGGTTTCCTGAGCCACCCTCGTTATGCTTGCTAGTGGGGCCTCAGCTCATAGATAACTACCAGCTCTGAAAAAGGAACAAAACTAACCAACTCCAGCAAAAGAGTGCCTGGGTTCTACAACTCTAGGTGAAATGTGACCTCTCCACCTTCTATTCACTTTCCTATTTGTCCAGACCATTGGGGCTCGCTTTTATCTGCTGGGCTTTCTGCGAGGGGCTTGCTTTTGAGAATATTTACAACCATAGCAAGGTTTCCCCAAAGGATTGTGCTGACCATGGTGTCTTCATTGTTGCTGCTGCAACTGGAACCCCACAGCATAAAGCTCAGCAGAGCCACCAAGCACTGCCTGCACCAGAGTCGGGAGGCCCATCTGCCACCAGGGCTTTGCTCACTTTCGGCATCTCCCCTCCTTTCCCTTGCATGATTTCCAGGAGCTGTACAGACTGTCCCACTTGCCGAGCTCAGGTGTCACAAGAAGCGTTTGTTGAGGGCTTATGCGGTGGTTGCAATTCTAAGCAATTTGCATTTTTAATCATCACAACAAACCCTCAAGGTGGGTGTTCTCATCCTCATTTTATGGGTAAAGAAACTGAGACACAAAGAGGCTAATTAACTTGTTCAAGGTCCTGCTACTTCTTGGTGGCAGGGTTGCGGTTCAAGTAGAGTAGCTATGGCTTCAGATTCATATTTTTAAGCAGCATATTACTCCCTCAAAAGCATTGGAAATAAATACAGCCTTAGGATGCAGCGTAGCATGGAATAAGTGCTCTTGTTCACTAGGTGACAATGATCATTTAAAAATATTTATGTTCTACTTATGCTGGTATGAAGTGGTTTGTGAGTGTGTGTGTGTGTGTGTGTGTGTGTGTGAGTGTGTCTGTGTATACGAGACATTGAAATAAAATTTAATGATGAGAGGAAAAATCACAGATGTCTTGGAATTACAGATCTCAAAGGACGTTTCCATTCTTCATGTAAATAATTCTAAAACTAATCAAAGTTTTCAGGAAGTAAAATTGTCTGGTTGTTAGGTCTCAAATACCAAAATCAAGAATCAGCAGGTAATGGAAGGAACACAGTGCTAATGTTCATTGCAGGGTCTCAAATGTAGTGAAATGCTGACTTGCTTTAAGGACTCTTTTTCTTTCTTTGTTTCTGTATCAGTACCCCTGGCTAAGTAGGTATAAACAAATAAAAGATTAATTTTGTTTCACTATACATAAGGAAATTCATATTCAAGGTGAATGGCTTGACTAGTCACAAATAAATGTAATTCATTCCTATTTGGATTAGTAATTTCCTTTGATTGAAGCCTCTGAAGGGTCTGATTCTGTGACAGATTTATGTCCTAGAATCCAAGAACTAGAAGAGGTTTTTAAGAAGTTGACACTTTATCTTAAACATCACAGTGATGTGAAAATCAAACTTGCTTTTAACGGCTTCCAGCGAAATCCTTCTATGGCTTATCAACATGCTTAAAGCAAATATTTGTCATTATATTTAGCTTTTAGCCCTTTTCTTGCAGAGAAAATACAGCCCTCTTTGGACTGAAATGACTGCTTGGTGCTCTTGTATCTGTTGATTTTGCATGCACACACACATCCCACTTCATACTAGCATAAGTAGAACCTAAGTATTTTGCAGTTGGTTGCTTCTCTATGTAATACAAACAACAGATGAGTGGGCTCAACACATAAGAAAATTAACCATTTTTTGATCACGTTATTTTAAGTGCATCTTCTCATTTTATCCTGTGAACAATTGTCCTATTACCATTTTATGAATGCAGAAACAAAGATCCAAAATAACCCCAAGTAACTCAACCTCAAGCCAACTCTATTACAAGGACACACATCTAAGTTTCTATGACCTCCAATATGCCATACCATGCTGTCATGCAGGGCTCCCTCAGAAGCCAATTAATAGATGCAGTTGCATGTAATTTCTTCTATTTAATGTTCGTGAAGCTTTAGGAAGCCTTGGTTGACCATTTTAACCTTAGGTCCCTCCCCAGGTCAGGTTTATTTTCTTGAGGAATGGCTAAATGGAAGTCAAGTGATTGGCAAAGAAAAGTGGAACCAAAGAACAGGTTAATCCTTGACTGGGTGATCAGTTTCTGAATAGTTCACGCATGTATCTTCCAGACCTGCTCAGGCACCACTTATCCTGAGGGTAATCTTCTACCTGTATCTCAGAGGACTGCTTTCCCAGAGATTTCCCAACGGAAGAGGACTGCCTATAAGCCTCAGGCTATGCATGTAAGAAATTCACCTAACAGCAAAATCTGACTGTCCCAAATTCATATGTGAATGTATATATGAACATATATGAGTACATATGTACATATATTTCATATACATATAAAATACCAGTTGCAGACCTGTATAACAAAGCGACAGCATATTATTGTTTTAGCGAAATTAATCTGAGTTCAACTGCAGACAAGGAAATCACAAAATGTACGTTATTTTCTGCACTACTCACCCTTGCCCACATCTTCCCCTGTGGACTGCTGGAGCTCCGGATCTCCAGGAGGGTAAGTCCAGGGCTCCGGTTTGCTGGCCGGCTTCCACCTTTTCATAACTCCTCTTGAAGAACGCACAACGTGCTCCTGCCAGCATCTGGCATTTTGGACTCACAGCTCACTGTAGCTGAAAACAGAAGTCAGAAATGAAAAGGTGGGTAAACTCTGGAAAGGATCGGGATGCTATTGGCATTCAAGGATTAGATCATAGCTGCTGGAAAATTCAAATCCATAGTGTTAGAAACTCATTCATTCATTCATTCATGCATGCATGCATGCATGCATGCATGCAATTATGGGAAGTGTTCATGGCATTCTCGCTACATTAATTTGA
This sequence comes from Dasyprocta punctata, assembly GCA_004363535.1. Lineage (NCBI taxonomy): Eukaryota > Metazoa > Chordata > Mammalia > Rodentia > Dasyproctidae > Dasyprocta > Dasyprocta punctata. The sequence continues at coordinate 31,875 of RJWM01003789.1, forward strand.
ACTAAAAAGATGTGTAAAACATGGTCCTTCCCTCAAGGAGCCTACAGTCTAGTTTTGCTCACAACCACAAGATGCAGCACTGTGAAACATTACAGGCTTTCTGGTTAGCTCAGCGGTGGGTCATGAGAATGCACGAAGGAGGGAGAAGACGGACGGTGAGTGAACTCTTGCCTGAGGTGGGTGCATGTTGCCACGTGGAGACGAGAGGGACCCCTCCCAGTCTACAATCTGTCACATTAGTCATGGATTTAGCTTCTTTTTTTCTGCCCTCTTATCCCTATGGTCTCATTATTTCCCCTTTAAACCAATTTCATATATTGCTTTTTTTCACTTTGAAGCCATCAAATGTGCCTGACTGTACCTCTGGCCAGTAGCTTGTGAAATTCACTTGAGCCATGTGCGTTTTTAGTTTCTCAGAAAGGAGGAAAATTGGTGTTTTGGAACTGTGGCTTTTAAATAGCTTAGATGTAAAGCCCAGAATTTAATTTTTTTTTTTTGGAAGAAAAATCAACTGGACTTTTGGTGGGCGAGTCCTGGCCAATTTTTTAAACTTGCCTTTCATCTTCTCACAGCTGTAAGATTCAGTTTTTGAAGTTGGATGTGTGTATATGGACTACCACTGAAAATCTCAGAAAAGCCTGATATTTAAACCATGTGGGATACATGGAAAGCTTTTTGAGACTTGGTTATCAGAATCTCTGTAAAAGGAAAGTGTTTTCCCTATCAAGGATAAAAACTCAAAACAAAGTGGAAGGTGAAACAGAAAAATAAGGATTGTGTCTGGCATAGAGTAGATGCTCAGCAAATTATTTCCTGCGGCATCCAGCTGCCCATATGAGGAAGAGAAGCCTTTCTAGAGCTGTGTTCCAACAGAGGGTAATTGGTAGTTGGTTTTCTTACGCTTCTACCCGGGAAGGAACGGCCTCCTGTAATTTTGGTTTGATAAACACAGTATTTATCATCTTGGCGGGGAGGAGGGACAGGAATTCTCCTCTGAAGCACTTGCAGTGGCACGGCAACAGGACATGGGCCATGACTCATTTGCTCTGCCTGACCCTGTGCATGGTTCCCCAAGTATTCAGCCCAGACGGGGCAGAGAACCAGCAGGAGAGTTAGCGATGCCAGTGGTGCTCATTTCCCTTTCAGGTTCTTGCACCTGGAAGTGTTTGAGCTGCCCATAGTGTCTGTACTTATAAGAACTACTCAGAGCTGATTTGTCTTTGGGGATCCCATAAAGTATAGCACCAGAAATACATGGTATGTATGTGTGTGTGTGTGTGGACACATTTTGTTAATTCTTTACTGGGAAATACAACACACACATAAAAAGCCATATAAAATAAATGCATAGATTAATAAACTCTTATGCATATACCTGCCACCCGGGACTGTGCCACTGTAGATGACTTCCAGGACCCCAGCAGCTTTCTGAGTGCCCTTCCTAATGTAGTCCCTTTCTTTCCCTTTAAGGCAGTACTATCATTAGCTCCATACAAGGGAACCCTATGTAGGGCCTTGGGCTTTGGGGCTCTAGCTTCCTTCCAGACATGCATCTTCCCAAAGGAAGAGGAGTCTAGAGGAGCTGAGAGGCCATGTGCACCTGGAAACTGTCTCTCCCTTTCTAGACCACGTGCCAAGTCCTGGGATAGTGGGAGTCCCTGCAAGAGGACCCAGGCCTGTCCAGGTCTTCATGGGCCTTTCCTCAGCTCTGCCTTGGGGAGGGGTGGCCTAGGAGTGATGCTGGAATGCTGGGTTATGTCCCACGGTGACAAAGATTCAAACCCATGGCTATAGGACATAGAGTGGAAGCAAACTGACTTAAAAGATAGATATAAAAGCAAGAAAGTAAAAGAGACAAATGTAAGGAAGTGGAGCTCCTGCTAGTTGAGAAGAGTCCTGAGCGGGATACCCAAGAGGCTCTTCGTCTAGGGGTTTTTAAGTGATATTTGGAAGGGAGCTCAGGCTGTCATATAAGCAATATAATCTCTAACCTCCTGGGGACTACATACTTTTTAAGATCCAAGGTACGCAGTGTTCATGCAGTGCCCATGTAGTGCCCATGTGCCCTTGAGCCAGTGGGCTGCCTGGTCATGCTCTGGGGTGGTGACTGACAGCCAAACACACATGGTGGGTATTTTTGTAAGATCACTGGTGGGTGGTGGCTCAGCAGACTCCATTTTGGACCTCCTGACTCCATTTTGGGGTCACTGTCCTTCCTGCCTCATAGAATTCGAGTTCCTGTCTCACTAACTCCCGTTACAGCAGCAGATATCTGCAATAGGCCATTGGTGAAGGTCAGACTTGAAGCATGAGGTGTGGACACACATGGTACGGAGTGGGAGGGGAAGGAACTGGGCCAGGCAGTCAGTTCTACTTGAGTTGTATGTTCTCATAAGATGATCCAAGGGTCTAAGAGTTCTAATGCCCAGTGTAGTCTTCCGGGTCACCATGAAGAGATATTTGTCCATGTAGCAGGACAGAACAACTTTTATTTAACAACTTCTTAGTGCAAATCATAATTCTTAAGTATTTAAGACCCTACTGTGTAGTTCTGCATTTATACTTCTTCCCACCCTACACGTCCTACCCCATGATACTAGGGATTAAACCCAGGGCACGCCACTGCTCAGCTCTATCCTTGGACCCTTTCATTTTTTTTTTTTTATTTTGAGACCAGATATCTCTTAGTTGCCCAGGTGAAACTTGAACTCATGATCTCCCTGCTTCAGCCTCCCAAAGTTTGGGGATTCTAAGGTGTGCCATCATGCCTGGCTTCTGTTTGCATTTCTACCTTAACCCTCGTGGTTTTTGTAGTTCTCCAGTGAATCCTGAACATTTATTATTTGGAAGAATATTGATCCTTCATTTTACCCAAATAATATCACAAAAACTACATATATATAATACAATACATATAATATATTTCAAATGAAAATGAAAAATTATATATACTACCTATGACAGAGTTTTACTTGTACATAAGCAAAACAGCGCTAAAACATATTTATAGGTCCATAACTAGTGAATGTGGCAATTTTCTGTTCAAATTTTTTGTTAGGGGTGGACCTGCTAAGAGGTAATTATGCTGTCTTATAGTCTTTGCCTTGCTCTTCTTTATGTTTTACTCACTGAAGTGTATATTCCTGTAGAATCACTTTCCCTGTTTTGAGTTTCATATAAACAGATTAGACAGTATGTGCTTTTTTGTGTGTGTTCCCTTCCATTCAGCATTGTTGACAAAATCCATTTGTGTTGTTGATTTTTGCTATGGTTTGTGTTCTTTGTTGCAATGTGATATTCTATGAATGGATCAGTGTTTGACATCACCACATTAATGTTGTTGGACACTGGAATGGTTTTCAGTACTAAGTTGTCATGAATAGCACTGCCCTCAAGACCTTTATTTCTGTGTGCTTTTACTTAGGAATGGAATTGCTACATGATACATGTGTGTATTTTCAACTTTAATGGATAACACCAAACTGTTTCATACCAATCCACATTCCCCTCAGCATGGTATGATGGTCTCCATTACTTCTGATAGTATTTCTTTTCAGTTTTAACCATTTGGTACTGGAAATAATTTGAATATGGCATCTTTTCTCTAAAACATTTCCATCTCCAACTTCTTACTTTCTCTATATGAAGACACTAAAATGTTTACAGTACTTGGAGTTCCAAATTTACTCCTTATAATGTCAGTATGAATATATCATAATAGTATTCTGTGCTAATACTCATAGTTTTTATTTGCTATACGGCAGTTAAGAGAGGATTTGTAGCTTTGGAAAATTTATAGTATAAAATTCAAGATCTAAACAGAGCATAACATTTTAAAATACCACAGAGATTAGCAGATGGATGTAGGGGGTGAGCACTGTGCCAGTTACGTGCAAAACTAGTACCAACCTCATCCTCTCTGCTAGAATGTGGGTGTCAAATGTCCCCGAACGTCCATCCATAATGACCACCAGAGAGGCGCTCCAGGCGTGGTGGAGACTGGGAGCTGGAGACTTGTGGAAAGCCCTTAGCTTTGGGAAGTGTGTTCCCAGCGGGGACTGTGGGCCCCTGGTCCCTTCCCCTCACTGTCTCTGCTTCTTGGCTGGCTATGTGAGCACTTACTCTGAAGCTCACCCTCCTGTCATATGGTGCTGTTTCACCAGACTCCAAAATCAGCTGGGCCTCCTGCTCCTGGACTTGTCTCCTAAAACTGTGAACTGAGAAACCTTTCATTCATAAGTAGCCTGTCTCAGGTATTTCAGTGTAGTAATGTGAAGCCGCCTTACACACTCTCACAGGGGTGTGTATGTCCCACAGCATGCTCTGCTGGCTGTGGCAGCACTGGACACAAATTGCTGTTACCCAGTTGGGGCCAGTTGGGACCACTGCCGGGTAGGAAGTGCAGCTGGGAAGCCCATCAGCTTGCAGCTCATTAACATGCCACATCTGGCCACATCTGTTCCTCCAGGAGGTACAAGTACCATGCACTCCGGTCATTATGAAGTGAGGACGTGAGCAAACCTTCCTGAACACAAATAGGCACAGTGTCCTCACATGGCCACTTCCTACTCTACCTACTTAAGTCCCTTCGCTTCCTCTTGCCAAATGTGTCACCTCCTTGCCTCTTTGTCCTTTTAATGCATTTGGCTGGCTGCAGCCCAGCCTTGGATAAACTCAGTTGTTTACTTTCTCTACATCAATGGCCCAGCTGCTGAGCGTTGCTGGAAACCTCACACAGCCTGCAAATGGTGCTACTATGAACCCCCGGTCACCAACATCATCTGGATCCTTGTGAGCAGCAGGCCGTCCTTCTCTGTTCCACAGGCAGTACATCCTCCCATCCTCTGCTTTTCCATGATGCGAGATCTCCTCTAGGCACAGCGGGCTGTTGCAGTTTATACATGCTGGTGGCCGTTTCAAACCCTCCCACTCTCCTCAGGCTCTCTGGTCACTGCTTGTGTCTGTCTGATCCCAGACCCCAAACCTCACTGTCGGCCTTGGTGGGCTGAGAAAACCAGGAGGAGCCATCTGCTGCTGGCCAACCCTCAACTTCCCTCCGTGCCTGTAAATTCCCTCTGTATCCATGCTTGGTCCTCACCCTCCCTTCACCTGTGACAGAAAGGAGCTGCCTGCCCCTTGCCCAAGGTTTTCCCTCCTCTCGTCACTCAGTGCCATCTCCTCTCCCTCTCTCTCCTAACTTGCTCCATCAGTGGTCACCATGGCCCGTGGCTTTGCCTAAGAACTCGGTGCTTCTTGGCTGCTCCTGTGACCTTCATCCAAGCTGGGCTTGAGGCAGTGCTCTGGGTTGAGCTGTGATCCCCCTGCATTCACCTGGTATCCACATAAGAATGAAGCCTTGTTTTTAAAAATGATTTAATTTTAGTTTTATTTTCTATACTGGGGATTGAACCCAGGACCTTCACACTGAGCTGAGTCCCCAGAACCTTTTTATTTTCTGAGAGTTGCTAGGTTGCCCAGTTGGACTCGAACTTGTGATCCTCTTGCCTCAGCCTCCCAGAGTGCTGGGATCACAGCCATGCAGCACAACATCGCCCAGTAGGACCTCATGTGGAAACAGTGTCCTTGTGGATACAGTTAGTTAAGATGAGGTCATGAGGGAGAGGGCGGGCCTCTCATTCAACGGTACGAGTGGTTTTATTAAAGGAAAAGTTGAGCGCAGTTACGCAGAGAGGAAAGCTGATAATGAGGGACACAGGGAGAAGACGAGGATCTGCGAGCCAAGGAAAGAAGCCCGGGACAGATTCTCCCCTCACAGTGTGCAAAGCAGCTGAACTTGCCAATGTCTTGATGACAGGTTTCTAGCCTCCAGCACAGCGAGGTGACAGATCTCTGTGATTTAAGGCCCCCGCCCCATGGCACTTCGTTACTGTGTTCCCACCAAACTGTATTATGTTTTGCTTGCTGATTTCTGCCATTTTTCGCTGCCACCTTAAGCAAGTGAGTTTATTTACCCCTCTCAGCTTCCATTTCCTTCTTCCCTCCCTTCCTTTCTTCCTTCCTTCTTTCCCTCTCTTTCTTTCATCTTTCTTTTTTTTTTCTTTTTCTTTTTTTATTTTTGGGTCTTTTTAAGACAGGGTCTCACTATGCAGTTCAGGCTGGCCTTGAGCTCACTTTGTAGCCAAGGCTGGTCTTGAACTTACAATGATCCTCCTGCCGCAGACTCTCGAGTGCTGGCAGCATGCACCACCATGCCTGGTTCTTTCCTCTTTCTTTCTTTCTCTTTCTTTCTTTCTTTCTTTCTTTCTTTCTTTCTTTCTTTCTTTCTTTCTTTCTTTCTTTCCTTCTTTCTCTCTCTCTCTTTCTTTCTTTCTCTCTCTCCTTTCTTTCTTTGTCTCTCTTCTTTCTTTCTTTCTTTTGTCCTTTCTTTCCTTCTTTCTTCTCTTGTGCTGGAGATTGAACCCAGGGCCTTGCCTATGCTAACCATGCACTCTACCATGAATCTATACCTCCAGCCCCCGCCCCCTGCCCCATAAACTTTCATCATTTCATTTCTAAAAAGGAGGCACAGGAACATTTACCTTATGAGGTCTTTCAGAGGTTTACATTTAAAAGCAAAGAACATGTGGATCACAATGCTGGGCCATATTTGTTGTGCAGGGCTACCGTGGGCTCAATATTTTAGCTGAAACAATAGATATAAGTGCTCACAATTCTGAAAGCTGGAAGTCCAAAGCCAAGGTGCCAGCAAGGTAGATCTCACCCCGAAGCCCCTGCTCTTGGCTTTGTGTGGGCAGTCACCATCATTCTGTGCATGCTCTTGGCAGCTGGTGGTTGGGGGAGAAGGCAAAAGAGGTTTCTGGTGTCTCCTTTTATGAGAACACTGATCCTGTTGGATCAGGGCATCACCTTATGGGCCCTGTCAACTATAATTACTTTTTCCAGAGATAGAGAAATAGAGATCCTATTTCCAAATACAGCTACTCAGGGGATTGGGGTTTCAGCATAAGAATTCAGAGGTGACACAACTATCAGTCCTTTATACTACCATATGGTGTAGAGCAATATCCAATACCCTTATTTCAAAAAGCCCTCCCTGGGCTTAGCTCTTCCTTCAGCTATTTCCCTAGCTCTCTCTACCCTTCATAGTCAGGCCATCTGTGTGTGTGTGTGTGTGTGTGTGTGTGTGTGTGTAATGTTCATCTTGTAGACATAAACATTTTCAGAGGTGAGGAGAATTAGGAGAAAATGAAACACAGTTTTTCATGTGCTAATAGTTATTGAAACTAGCTGATCAATACTGTTCTCTAGACTTTTGAAAATTTCTACGTGAAAATGCTTTAAAAAGTGAATCTCCAAAGTCTAGGCAAGCAAACAAACAAAAGCCCCTACAATGTCTTTCCTATTGCTCTTAAGACAGTGTCTGAAGTTCTTAAGATGACACAACAGATCCTTCACGGTCTGTCCTCTGTTCACCTTTCTTCCGAATGCTGGATGTCGCGGGTGAAGATTTGTGGAGTGGTTGGGTAGAAACCTGTGGCTTCTCATCTCCTCTCTTTGGGGCTCAGTTTCCTCCTCCACAATGTGACGAGCAGGCCAGGGTCGTTGTGGAGGACAGTTCTGCCTTCCATGGGGGAGTGGAGGCAGAGAAGGAGGAGGGAAGTTGGAATAGCTTTTGCTCTCTATTTTTTCTTCGACCAAAGCAATTTCAGTTTTCACTGTTTTATGTTTTTTGAACTCTCAACATTATTTGCAGAAAAAAAGTTTCATTCTTTAAAAAAGAGAAGATAAAATTCAAATCTTCCGAGTTAGATGATGTCTTAGATCCTTTGCAACTGCAATAATGAGGTTTTACAAGATAATCCGTCTGGGTTTGATGAACTAATAGCACAAATTTTCCTCAAAATAGCCTGATTAAATAAAATGTATGTCTTTCCAGTAAAGGAGATTGGCCATCAGACTTTTTAGTGCAACGTAGTTTGTAAGCCTTTAAAGGCATATATAAAACACATTAGAAACGCGGCATTTTGTTTGACTATATGTATGTGGGGATCTGGGGTTAAGAAGACTCTCACTCTCCACGTGCACCTTCGAGAGCCTTCCATGAGCAAGCACTCTGCAGGCATTGGACCTCCAGACAATGGAACTTTCGAGGGCAATAGCTCATTGCTCCATCTTTGTTTCCTCAGGAACTAGCTCAGCACCTGGTGCATAGCAGGTGCTCAGTAAATGTTTGTGGAAAGAGGACCTAGGAGGATGTATAGTCTTTACTTCTTAGAAAGGGGTAGATGGAGAGGAATCCAGGACAAGGAGAGACAAATGGCAGGGCTTCGCCTGTCGGAGGCGTCATTCTGTGGGTTGGAATACACAGCATTGAAGAAGGCAGATTCTATGGCTCCCTCAGGACAGTCTGTCTGGATTCCTGCTGGTTGGCAGCCATTTTAATTCCCTCTACTCAAGTGTGCAGACTCTCGTATCTACATGGCTTCCCCTGTCTCCTTGCCAGGTTCCCTGGCCTGGCACCCTACCTTTACATTTAAACTCCTTTGTGAGAAGAAACACAGGTAGCTGCTGAGGCATGCCATGTTCTCCGGCCTTCTGCCATTCCCTGTCAGCCACGGGCAGCTTCCAAAGTGAGAAGGCCTCCGCATCTGGAGGGACCCTGGCCTACCCAGCAGGAGATTCAGGCCCTCACAGTCCCAGGAGTGTGACTCTGAGCCGTTTCTGGGCCTCAGCTGTATAAAATGAGGGAGCCAGATAGTGGTGGACCTTCAGTTCTGTGTCTCGTTTAGGTTGTCACCTGGATAGATAATCGGTGGGGCACTAGGGAAAGCTCTGTTAACTAGAAATCTCTCCTTTTCTGGTCCTGTCATACTACACGACAGTTGTACTTGTCTTGTGCCTTCATGGTAAGATACTGAAGGAGGCCTCCAGTGAATGGGCAGCGCTGTTTAGTTAAAAGCATTTATCAGTCGTGAGCATCAAAGATTGAGGGCAGCTCCCTAGTTAGCCTGTCATCAAATAGTGGGCTCCTGAGGGCTGGGGACTGACCTGTGTCAGAAGGATGAAAAAAGACGTCAGAGGTAATGTTCACCTGGGAAAGAAGAGCAGAGCAATGGGCTGAAAGTAGCTCTGTCCCCTTATGTGATCAGGATCACTTCTGACCACTGTGCCTGTAGCAAAAGTCTCTCAAACTAGAGTTACTCATTTTCTTCAGCAATTTCATCTCGCTACACTTCAGAGACCTACTGAGATTTTGGTTGCCAGCGGATGATGGAATCCTTCTACTCCGTTGGGATTGGCACAGCTTATTTTGGTAGGCAACTAAGAAAGACAGAGACAATTAAACCCTTCATAAAGCAGTCCCTCAGCCATGTGCAGACTGAGAAATTTCAGTATTGTGCTGCGTTTTTGCAGGAAAGGTTGTGTTCTTTAACTTTCCCTTGGGTCCCCATTCATGATCCTAACTAGGTTACCTGTGAAAACGTCTTGGTTATGCTATGCTTTTTTTCATTTGTATATAACAAATAAATAGCAGTGATCTTGGCAGGCCATGCCAAACAAGAACTCGGTGAGGATTTAATACCCTAATGCATCGGACACTCTTGAATTTGGATCAAAAGTGAAATTGGGTGATTTGGCTCCATTTAGTCAGTTTAAATGTTGGTGCATGGCTCTTCGATGACCTCAGTTTTTATAGAACGATCCTTGGAGAGGACTGGCTTTTACTGGAACTGGAGAGCCTTAGGTATGATTTCAAGCTCTACAAAACAAGGCTTTCCTTTGTTTAAATGGGTAGGTCTCAATAATGAGAGTGAGATGAAAAGAAATATTAGTTCAAGTGTTTGGGCATTCACATGGGTGCCCTGGAGGCATAGCAACAAAATAATTCATGCTTTAACATTTTCTACAAACAGCTAGATATCCCAGACTGGGGTAAAAAAAGTTGACCCAATAATTGAGGGCACGAGTTGGAGTAATAAGTCCTCCAAACCCTTTTGCACTGAGGTAACACCTTGCAGGGACTGGGCTCTCATTCTTTTCCTGGTCTGCTTTAGGAATCTCCTGGCAGAAGAGAGGATGCTGTTTGTGCCACCTTTCATTTCTGTACAATTCCTGGACGGTGACTTTTCATAAGGACTTGCACTGCCTCCCTCACCCATCTGGTATTAATTTTTATTTCTTCTTCACTAGGTCTCTGACTCATCTCCACCCAGATCTTGGGGTTTCCTGAAGGTCTTACTTCTCCAGACATTTGTCCCACCCAGCTAACTCAACTCAGTGTCGATCACATGAGGAAAGGCAGGACCTAGGGGCTCCAGTCTCAGAGAATGGGACCAGGATTCAGCCAATTATCTGATTCAGAAATGAAGTTTTTCTTTTATTCCTCCTTTACGCCAATGCCCAAGTCAAGTCAGTAATGGGCCCGTCATTTTAAGTGCCCCAGAGTCTCCCAGCTCCCTCCCACTTTCTGCCTCTCTTCATCTCAGCTGTCACTGTCAGAGCTCGTTGTCTATCTCCTGGACTATTGCAACCATTCCCACAATTAATCCTGAAGGAAATGGGGAAGAACTTCAAGAGTTTTAATTAAGAATAACTCAATCACTTTTTTTGTTTTGTTTTGTTTTTTGAGACAAGGTCTTGCTATGTAGTTCAGGCTAAACTTGAACTCACTATGGAGCCCAGGATGGCCTCTAACTCATGGTGATCCTCTTGCTCCAGCCTCCCCAGTGCTAAGATTACAGGCACGTAACACCATGCCTGGCTCAATCACATTTTCTTCTATAAAAATCACAATGAATATCACAGATAAAGTGGAAGGGCAGATGACGTGGAGATGTAGAGAATTCTATTTTACAAAACTGAGCTGGTATAGTAGTCTCCCTTTACTTGTACTTCCAGTTCAAATATTAAACGGAAAATTCAAGAAATAAATAATGTATGAGTTCTAAATAATTTATTACAGTATAATCATTTTATTTTACTGTTAGTTATTGTTAATCTCCTACTGGGCTGGACTTATAAATTGAACTTTGCCACAGGAATGTATGTTTGTATGGGGAAAGTCATAATACAGGGAAGGCTTGGCACTATGGTTTCAGGAATTTACTGCAGGCCTTGGAATATATCTCCCAAGGGTAACAGGAAACTGCTGTCATCCAAACGAGAAATTTCAGGGATTTGAGTTAAGTCAATGACACAATGACATGGATAGGAAATGGGTATTTAGCAAGTGGAATAAAGTAAGAAAACATAGTAATTGATTAGAATTAGAAGGTGAACTATGAGAAATAAATCCAACAGCTACAAGACAAGGCAAGGGAGAATAACACAGGATCGACTGGGGTCAGTGAGAAAGCTGGAGATAGCACAAATGCTGTAACAGGGTCAGGGATGTAGCTCAGGGGCATAAGCACCTCCCTGACAAGTGCAAAGTCGTAAGTTTAATTCCTGGTACAAAACAAAGAATTAGAAGGTGAAGGAGAGGGAACCATGTATGAGGAAGCAGCTGAGGAGACCAGGTGGAGGTTAGCATCATTCTGAAAAAGAGGAAATTAAGAAATGAGCATATGCAAACAGGAGGAAGTTCTAGTTTCAATTGGGGAATGGCATATGGTGGAAGCAGTTGTATGTACCACGTGGGACCCAGAGAGAGGGGAGAGTTGGGGATACAGATTTTGGGGTCATGAGCTTGGAGCTTGCAAGCCAAAGCAAGCATGTTTATGATTTCATGTGGGCAGAGATTATAGAGTAAGAAAGGACGAGGACAGGACCACAGGGAACACTCTCTCCCGCGAGGACGCATGGAAGAGAAACGGGATGTAGTTCAAGAGAGTGTGGTATTACAGAAGCCAGAGAGAAAAGAATTCAGCAGTTAGATTATGGCTGTCCTTACGGGGTTCAATTTCAAGGACAGGGAACAGACACCAGTTTCACAGGGTTTAACGGCCAGAGAGGAGAAACTGCCGGCTACTCTGACAAGTACAATAGGGAATGGAAAGGAAAAAGAAAAACCACTAGCAAAGAAGGCAGGCAGGAAGGAAGGGTGAAAGGAGTCTGTATTACCCTAGAGACTACGTGCCTGCAAATGTGGAAGAGGGCACGTCTCTGCTCATGCCCCTGTGCTCTCTGACGACATGCATGACTCATGTGCTTTATGTAATTGAAATTAGCTCCCGATGCTGCTGTCTGGGTGTTTCTCCTCTTGTATAGAAGCGGGGTTTCCTAACTTGGCTTGTTTTCTTGTTACTCAGGCAGGCACAGTTGCTAGCACAAGGTTGTACCCGGAAAACTGAACCCTCAGTGAGATGACTCAGAGACTCAGCAGCTTTTTCTCAGGCCATTTTTGCCTTCAAGTTGCAAAAAGAAGAGTCTCACTCTTCTAAAAGGACATCACCTGACACTTGGAAATATGCCCTTTAGTTCAGCCCTGAAACGGACAATCTTATGTTTCAAAAAATGTAAAATTCTTTTTGGTGAAAGAACTTTTTTCTTTTTATCTGAAAAAGTTTCTTTGATGACCTAGTATTTAAGAAATTACCTACTGAAGAACAAACAAACAAGCAGCAGAGCACAGACTTTGTCCCATTTACCCCTAATTCATGTCTGCCATGGTGATATGGTAACCTCAGAACCCACTAAGTGATTTGAGGAGAGATTTATTGGGCACTTAGACTTCATTTATTTCTGCTCTGTTTTTATAATCTTTGTGATCATACCCAAGTGACAAAGATAAACCACTGTGTTTGTGGTTGCGCAGTGCACACTTGGAATCTCCGCCCAGGTCAGAAATATTCCCATGTGCTCTGCCCGCTCAGAGCAGCAGGACTGGCGTTCCAGTCGGGGCAGCACCATCAGCTGACTCTGCTACTCACAGCCGCCTGTGCCAGCCAGGATGGGCACCCGCCCCCAAGTTCTGGGTTGAGGTCATTTGCTGGGAACAGGCAATCCAGGCAGGAAGACTCCACACACACACACACACACACACACACACACACACACACAGTCCTTTATGTCTTCCCTCTCCAGTGTGAACATGGCTGCTACAAGATGCCATCTTTTACTGGTGTGAAGATTGAATAAAAGACAGAAAAAAAAGACTTCCAAGAGGAAAGACCAAAGTAGAAGCCATGATGGGTGACAGGGTGGCCTCCTTGTGGTCCTCTGGGTTCAGGTGCTGTCCCTTCTGGAAGCAAGGGTGGACTTCTGCCTCTGCACCAGCGGGTGTGTTCTTGCCTTAACCATGATCAGCCCCTGCCTTCTTCTCTCACTCACACTCTCCCACCACCAAGCTGAGTGGGACTGTGTTTTATGGCTAGCAGCCAAAATAATCTAATTTATTCAGTCATAATTGCAAAATAAAATATTCCCACCTTGGGTTGTACATTAAAAACCTCAGGTTTAAGGATTTCAATGGGAACCACTGTGAGGCATGTGCTGGGGGAACTCGGGCTTCTAGCTAAATAACCTCCTGTCGGTTTCCAGCCTGTCCTCAGGTCCTCAGCCTAGTCAGTTTGTCACGACGGGGACTGCCACAGCCGTCACATGATCGGTGAAAATGTGGTCCATAGGATGCCTGTGACTGCTAATGCATCCCTATCCATAAGGACTGTACATGTGTGAACTTGACCCTGAGGTGCCCTTCAAAAGAATTTATGATGCAATTGTGTCAGAGGACCCAGAGCAGGTTTCCTTGGTACAACATTGTTGGTCATAGCAAAATATCACAATAGATCTAAAGTTTTGTTAGCAGAGACTCGGTTAGATAAATTATGCTAATCCATGCAATTGGAGCACTATGATGGTATAAAAAAGACTAGGTCAATTCATCATGGAATGATCTCTAGGATATAATGGTGACGGGAAAGAGAAAGTTAAAAGCAATGATTTAATGATTTTTAGGCTATTCCTTGGGTGATAACAGCATTGAGTCATATTTAATTTTACATGTATTAAATAAATTCTGGGGAGAAAAACAATCAGTATCAATAGTTTACCTGTGTGTATGAATGTGTACCTGGCAGACTTTGGGGGTGCAGGCAGCTTTGATAGCAGACAGGACTAGGAAAGAAGCTTTTGAGCTGTGTTCCTCTGTCTAGTCAGTTTTCTGTTCCCATAACAAATGCCTGAGACAATCAGCTTATAAAGAGAGAAAGTCTATTTCTGCCCAGGATTTTGGAGGTTTCAGTCCATGGTCAGTGGACTGTCTCGCTTTGGGAGACAGCAACCTATGATGGAGCAAAATCATGCTTGGCTGGGAGAGGAAAACATTAGGGTCCCACATCTCCTTCAACAGCACCCCCATGGTCTCAGGAAACAGCAGGCCCCACCTCTTAAATGCTCCACTACTTCCCAAGAAGGCCACAGTGGGACCAACCCTTCAACAGGTGGGCCTCTGAGAGACCCCAGATCCAAACTACAGCAATCTCTCAAGAAGTTTTAAAACACATTAGAGCATGTGTTATTGATTTAAAAAAGAAAAAGAAAAGACCATGCATGTGATAAGGAAGGAAGGAAGAAAGAAAGGAAGGAAGGAAGGACGAGTGGGAAAGAAGGAAGAAAAAAAGGAGTGAGAAAAGAAGGGAGGGAAGAAGGGAAGGAAAGGAGGGAGAGAAGGAGGAAGAAAGAAAGGAAGGAAAATGAATCAGTGGCTCTCACCAAGGATTTAGCAGAATCTTCGCTGGTTATTCTTAGTAAAGAAAACATATGAAACTGCTTTTGATTGAGTTGATGGATCAGAAAGCGCTGGCGCAGGCAGACATGCATGGTGGAGGTCATGGCTTTGTGTCCGTGGCTCCTTCCTCCTGTTCTCAATTTGCCCCCTAGCAGGCAGGGATCAGGCAAAAGTAGGACTTCAACCATCTCCAGCTACATCCAACCTGGCCAGCAAGAGCTTTTGCTTGAGGGAAGTGGGAAACCGACACTTTTTGGGCACCAGATCAGAAAGTCCCTTCCTGGGGATGAAACCTCTTATTCACAAGGGCAAGCAGACTTACAATACCATGTATCTGAGAGAGTGGGAGAGAGGGAAAGGCACTCAAAACTCACACTAAGGTAGAGAAACCTCAACTGCTATTTTCTCTGAAGAAAGTTTTTGCAGCAAATACATTTTTTACCTTCGTTATCAAAGATATAATCTGAAGAAAACAACTTTGGTTCACCTGGAACTGCTCCAGGTCAAGCACAGGGCACCCAGGCAAATTTGAATTCCAGGAAAACAAGTAATGTGTATACTAAAGTATATATATATATATACATATATATAGTAAAATTATTCATGTTTTGCTAAATCCTGGTTCCAGGCACCAGTAGCCACATTGAGAGCTCTGGTCCCCAAGATTTAATCATGAACAGAAGGCCATTTGCCTTAGATATTCCAACCAAGTGGGACACCACCAACACCCTCTCCTCCAGAACCTAATCCAATGCTCCCATGCTGACTTCTCTGCCATCTCTGGTCCTAGCAAATGGATACCATCAGTCCCAGGTACCAGCAATAAAACATAAATGTCCCCTTATCCGAGAGTAAGTGAAGTTTTCTGCTTTCCATCAGTAGGATGTCTGAATTTGTGTTTTGAGCAGGAAATATGGCTCTGTGCTGCCCTATCAACTTTTCCCACCCAGTCTTTCCATTCCTGTGATTTAAAAATATACCTTGAGACCACAATGCTAAGTGAAATGAATCAGACATGCAAGCTTAAATATTGCACGGTTTCTCTTACATGAGAAGCCCAAAATACACAAAGAGCAAAATAAAAGACACATAATAGGAGGTAGGAAGATAAATCTTTTGCAAATGGGAAGGGGGTCAGGAGATGGAGAAAGAAGAAGAAAGGGTGGGGTGGGGAAGGGGACACAAAAAAAATTAAGATGTGTTACTGTTATGTACATGCACCAAGTCCCTATGATGAATGTAACCATTAGGTACTACATATATGTACTAATAAACATCAAAATTTGAAAGAAAAAACCCCACAGTGGCATCATGTAGAAATAAGTCAAGAAATCTCCTTCCATTCCTGGAAAGTGATCCAAATGTCCCCTTTATATGTCACAGTATCCGGCAAGCTGAGACAGTGGTCACTCCCTGAGCATGGAATCAGAGCCATGAGGAGTGGACAATGGAGACAGCTGCTGTATCTCAGGGTCTGATGAAACACTTTTCTCTTTGCAGAGATCATTTTTCTGGTTACAAAGTCACCTTCACAGGTGATGTCTGTGACCCAGGCCACAGAGAGAAGTTCACTTTCAACTTGTTCTATCTGAATTCAAAATGCTCAGGTGGCTCAGATTTCCTGCTCTACCAAAGAGAAAAACTGTGCTTGTCTAGCACAGGCAAGGCCCTGGCTCCATCCTCAGCTTAGCACACAAGAAAAAGAAATCTTGCACATGCAAAGATCTCCTGGAAAATACATCCCCAAGTTCCATGGAGTCAACAGTAACCCAACTCTGTGGTTACAACATACCTAACAACCAGCGACATAATGTCGGAGAATGTGGCTCCCTGCATGCCATCTCCCAGGGACAGAGAAGATGTGGAGACATCACAGACAGTGAGAAGTCATCTCACCACCTTCGCCTGCTCGGTCTTAGCTCTGAGTGAGTCAACAGCGTGTCTTTCATCTGAACGGCCCATCAGGTTAGACGCAGTCATGAACAGATCTGACTTTCAGGAAAAGGTGAACTCATGGAAGAATGATTAAGAATGTCTGCTATTCACAAATCTGGGCCACAGAAGAGGAGCTGGCTTTTTCCTGAATCTGCAACTCCCCAAATAAAAGACAAAGCCACCAGCAGCAATAGTTGGAGCGGAGTAGAGCGATGGCATCGTGATTCAGAGTTGCCGAGCTCCCTGCACACAATGCTGGTGAAAACCCTGGTGTGTTTCATTACGGAAACCCACTTAAAAGTGTACTGACCCCGGGGAGGTTTGCAGAGCAGACACACAATCACTTGCAGACACGTAGCAGGCACAACGAGCCATGCTTGGGGTTTGTCTGCAGGTTTTCTTTCATGGCTCTCAAGGGAGCTGGGAGAAACTCAACTCTGAGATGCAGACCTGCCTCGGCCATTCTTTTCCCTTCAACTACATCACAACCTCAGGACAGTCTCTGATTATTTCCTGAATTCTAATGGAGACTGAGTTCTGCAAACGTTATTACCATCTTCTGCTAATATTTTTCCCCGAAAAGCATACTTGTGCAGGGTGTCTCCCACTCCTTGGTTTGCCGCACTATTTAAAAGTTAGAGTGACTGGACATCCTACTTCAGGGCTGACCCAGGGTTTTATAATCTAGCTGGAAGAGACCAGGTTCCTGGAGAAGACTCCAGAGAAGGCCATGGATTTCCGGAAGTATCAAGTGCAGTGTGGGGGTTCTGGGATTACTTCCTGTAACTGAGTGAAGTTCAGCAAAGTGCTGTGTGAATCACTTAGGGAAGCTGGTGGAGGCTGTGTGTCCTGGCCCTGAGGCCTGAGCGAGGGGAACCCACCAACTGCCCAAATGCTCCTTGGCTGCACAGGAGCAGGAGAAGTCGAAGGGCAGCACACAGGGAGGGGGTTTTCAGTCTCTGCCAGTCACGTGGCTGAGGTTGCAGGGATGAGGGCGGAAGGAAGGCACCCACTCTTCCTCCAGAGTGCTCGAAACCTCTCCCAACCCGCTTCCTCGCTACTCTTCCCTCTTCCCATGCCAACAGCTGACGTGGAATCATAATATTATATAGTAGCCTGGGGTTCTGGGCTTCTCCAAAGACATTCTCATACCACTTGGATCACAATCTCTGCATGTGCTTGTTTGAAATCCAAATTCTTTGGAGCTGCCCTAGACCTGCCTACCTGTTTTCTAGGGTGAGGCATGGGAACCCCTGTTCTGCACAAACACAAGCATGATCCTTATACACTCTCAGTTTGAGAAGCATTGGTAGATGTGTAAAAGTCTTACATTATTAGCCGGAAAAAAAAAAATCTCAAATTCAAATCTATTCCTACCTGGATGGTCTTGGGCAAGTTCCTTATTGACTTGCAGCCTCATTTCCCCATCTGTAAAGTGGATGTACTGGGCATTTTTTTTTTCTTTTTTGTCTTTGATGGTTAAATGAGGCAAGACATGTGCCAAGGCTGGCAAACACTGAGCTCCTGGTAAGTATCAGTGCACAGTACCAAGAGAACTGGAAAAGGGGTGGCTAACAAAAATCTTTGTAGGCCTCAAGACAGGTCTGTTTTATAGAAACTTCAAAGGCCGACATAACTCTCTCTGGATGGACACAAAGCAGGAAGTCACCACCAAGTGGTCTTACTATCCACAGAGGCTCTACTTGCATATTCAGGAGAGGAGAATACAGGACTATAAGGAAGACAAGGCAATAAAGAGATAATTTCAGAAAGGTTGACACTAACATAGAAGATAAATAAGTCTAACAGAGCATGCAACCAAAACAATGTCCTTAGACACATTCCTCAGCAGGGACCCACACTTCTGAGTCAATAGTCCTCACCCACAGGGATTATATTCTGCAGGGGACATTTGACAATGTCCAGAGACATTTTTGATGTTCACATAGCGGGCTGAAGACGTTGATACTGGTGCCTAGTGCGTAGAAGCCAGGGATGGTGCTAAACGTCTTAAAGTACAGCTGGGGATTATCCAGCTTGAGATGCTACTAGTGCCTAGGTTAGACCCCCTGCTCCATGTTACCACAAGGGATTTTTCCTGAGTGATAGATAGAGACCCAAGGTAGCTACACCCCTCTGAAGGGACCCAGGCCCACTGCTGTTTCTAAAGTCTTATGTAAAAAAGTCCTGGTGCCTGGCAAGTTGGGGTATCATCATTACCCACTTTCCTGGCCCTGTGTTCAATACGGCCAGTGTCTTGCCTGTTGTCACATCAAAAACTCAGGAAAAGCGTTCCTAAAGCACCAGGAAAGCAGAAGGTGCTGTTCTCCACAGAGAGGGATGCCGTGCTTATAGAAATTGTACTGCTTTTCACCAAGGGGGCAGAGCAGTGAGAGGGAGCTGCGGGGTGGGGTGAATTGTCCTGCAGGTGGTACCCTGAGATGCTCCATCCAGACAAGTGCGATACACCTGGCAGACTTGGAGGTGGGGGGTCACAGACGGTGCTCAGCGCTTGGCATCAGATCCAAGGGGTCCCTAATTGTTGAGAACTCTTGTTGGTACAGATAGAGCATCCCTAACTTGAAAATCTGAAATCTCAAATGGTCTAAAATCCTGAAGTTTTTGAGTACCAACGTTATGGAACCAGTACAGAGTTCTATACCAGGCATCTTTGTTTCATGTCAAAATTACTAAAGATATTATGTACAATTACCTTTGGCTATGGGCATAAAGCATACATGAAACATAAATGAATCTCATGTTTAGACTTGGGTATCATTCCCAGATCTTTAATTATGTATATGTAGATATTCCAAAATTTGAGAGATAAAATGTCTGAAGCACTTTGGATAAGGAATGCTCAGCCTGTGTCTTATTTCCCATAATCCTTGTCTTCACTCATCCATCGCTCCTGACACCTTCATTTTAGTGTCCTGGTTAACTGGTTCTCTAGCTTCCCTTTTCCCACTCTGATCTCCCCACCTCCACTTGTCCCCCCTTTACTGATACGGCTGTGCTTTTGGGCTGCCCCTTTGGTAAAAAGTCACATTGGTTCCCCAGGCTTCCTGCTACACCCATTGCCCTGTGTGCACAGCTGGCTGCACGCTGTTCGTCCTCCATGCCCATCCACATCTTCCAGGTTCTCTTCACCATGTTCCTGCCTGACGGTTTCCCGTGTGCAGGGCCAGCTTCCTCAGAAGGACCCCATGATGAGTCTGATGCTCTGCTTGCATCATATTAAAATTCTTACAAATTTACTCACTGAACTTGAATTTAGCAAGTGAATTCTGATCGAGCATCAGAGCATGCCCCAGAACAGGGAGACATGTACAGTACGGGTGCCCATCCTTTCTTGCTACCCCATTTGCACAGAGCATTGGCCATGAGCACAGAATTCTGGTGTGGCCACAATGCAGAGACTCAAGTGAACACAGCTGAGTGTGTTTTGTTTTAAATAAACTGGGGAGGGGAGGGATGCTAGTGGCCCCTTAAGGTCACGCTGTCCACTCGAGGACCAAAGCTTAGTTCACACACACATATGACAGTAGTATTCTAAGAAAGACGGACGACCAAGGATCCCTATCTATCATGTTCCTTTTCACTCATGTTACTTCCCTGCATT
Organism: Dasyprocta punctata; assembly: GCA_004363535.1. NCBI lineage: Eukaryota > Metazoa > Chordata > Mammalia > Rodentia > Dasyproctidae > Dasyprocta > Dasyprocta punctata. The sequence goes on from RJWM01003789.1 coordinate 52,064, forward strand.
TGTCAATGACTTAGGCTTGGAAATGAAGACAGAAGGGAACTCCTGGTTCCTTTCCTTTCAACTCTTTCTTGCTTATCTGCAAGCCCGGGGCAGAGAGCACTGGGAGAACATGCATGTCTCAGGACGTGGAATGAAAACAGGTGAATTTGTTAAGTGCGTTGTTTCCACAGTTCTGGTAAGAATGAAATACTCAAATCACGTCATTTTGGCCATTTCACTTATGAGTTCAATGCTCTTTTGTAGGCATTTAAAGCTGGAATTGCACAGTATACAGATGAAAAATAAGCTCTGTGCTGAAAATTTTTAAATTTATTTTTCCTTAACTTAGAGTGGCTTTCAATAGTAAATCGTATTCTTTTAAACCAGATGACAAATTGAGAGACTGCAGAGGAAAAGGAGATTTTATGGTAGCGCCTCTCAAGGCACATCTCTCCTGAGTTTTGAAGAGAGGCCCCCAAGTTTTATTTGCACGGGCCCCATTGTACACGTGGACTGGTGCTGATCACCATAGCCAGAGGCTGTGTCACTGCTGGCAGATGGTTCTGGGTGACAGGGGCCCATGTGTTGGGCTGCTCTGAGAACTGGGGTGCCAAGGAACCGATATTCCCTGGGATCAACACTAACCTAATGGCTCACAGACTTAGAGGAGTCAGTGCTCAGTTCCTGGAATGGTCACCAGGACAGTCCTGGCTCCCCTCTGCGTTGTCAGCACAAAGTCATCTGCTGTAAACTATGTTCGCCAGGGCCCCTTTGCAGGCTCCTTATCTTCCTGATCCCAAGTCCTCACTCCTTACCAGTGATTCCTGGAGAAGTTTCCTAAGCGCTCAACCTGAACCCCACCGTCTACATGTTGTATCAGAGATCTGGGCCCCAGCTGATTGAATCATTTGAGTGGGCTGTGGACAAACCGCCCTGTCCTTCCCAGTGCTGTAACCTCTCTTTGCCAAGGCCATTGCATGTGTAAGGAGTTAGTGTAAATGAAGATCGATCAGGTTGTAGGGCAGGAAACCCAACACTAATGATGGTCTCAAAGGAGTCTTCCAAAATGTTGAATTTTAAGGTTTACCCTGAAAGTTTCAGTACAAATATCTTGCCATGCAGGTTAGAGGGAATTTGGAGAGTAATCTGAAGAGCCGCTCCATCATGGATGATATCCTTGGAAGCTCTCGGCCCTTCCTAGATAAGCAAAGACCAGATGACTTGGACTTCAGGAAAATGTGCTGTTTATTTAGTGAGCCTCCTGATACCACAATGTGCCCAACTCTGCTTGTTTCAGTTGGGGGAGGGGAATAAGTGAACCAACAACAAGCTTTGTTTTACCTTCTAAAGTTAGTCTTGATTTGTTCTGGAAGAACTGAGCTGGAATCAAGGCCATAGTCATGTCATCTTTTCCGTCTCAGTGGATGGTTACTCAAACTAAATAATCTTGGAAGACCTCTGACCTTCTCTACCTGGAGATTTTTTTCAGCAATGGGGATTGAACTCAGAGCTTTTATACTAAGCTACATCCTCAGCCATTTTTAAAAAGTTTTTTGAAACAGTGTCTCACTAAGTTGCCCAGGTTAGACTTGAACTTCTGCCTCAGTCTCCCAGCATGCCTGGCAACCTGGACAATTTTTAATCCATCCTTCAAAATTTATCATAAATACCAATTGCTAAGAGAAGAGCATCCCATCTCTCCAGAGATAATCTCTCTTTCCCATGTCACACATGATGCCCATATACATATTTGCTGTTCCCCTTGGACTGTAAGACTGTTGAGTTGTCTTATTCATTTTTGAAACCTCGCTACCTCATGCAACACCTGGAATTTGATCTCAAAGATGTTTGCTTGATTAATAATAATAACAGCTGTTGGTGTGAACTGGACACTACATTGAGCACATCACATGTATTATTATTTTTGTTTTCTCAACAACACGATAGCATCTGTGAGGTGGATGCTACTATCTTTATTTTATAACTGGGGAAACTGAGGCTAAGGAAAGTGAAGGAACTTGCCCACGATCTATCTCACCAGCCCACTGCAAGCACAACCAAGTCAAATTCGGTCTGCTGACACCAAAGCTTGTGTGGTTGACCTTGGGCTAAATGATGTTAGTGAACGAGTGTTTCCAAGGCTGTTGGGAAGAGTGCTCATTAGAAATGCAGACTTATCTGTACAACCTTTTACCTCAACTGCATTGCAAAGATCTTATGTTAAAAAGGACTCATTATTATCTCCAAGTTATATGGAATCAGTCTTCATTTTAACCAGCTTCTCTCATGTCCACTGGACTTATCAGAAGATCTTGCAGCACAAGGAGTAACACTGGTGCAAGTGAAAAGCAATATAGAGATCAAGCCCAGCTGCAGAGTCACGTCCTCCCAACCCACGGTTACGGCCTACTCCGGGCCTCCAACAAAGTGGTATCATGTATTCATGGCACATAAAAAATTCTTGAGGGTGGTACTGGTATACCAGCAGAAGACACTGGTATGTTTTGCCCCATGAGGCAGACAAGGAATACAGTTTTATTTTCTTATGGAAAATCCTTTCTTTCTTGTGCTTAACTTTTACTGTTCACAGCGGATTTCAAAGTATTAGCAAAGTCCTTGAACTCCATACTTAAATCATCTAGATAGAGGGGATTTTCATAGCCCAATGGGTAGCATTATACATTGCATTTCTTTTCAATTCAGTGTGAATTCATTGTTTTAAAAAATCATAATATTTCACTGGCTGCCCTGCCTCCTACACATCCTGGCCTTTGTCACTGAGAACATCGGAGCCCTTAGATGGCTACAGAAAACATGCTCGGTGCCCAACTGGTCCGATCCTGGGCAATTTGCTTTTTGTTATTTACTGCTGCCCATACTTTGAGGATGACTAACTTGCAATTGCTTAAGATATGGAGTCAGATAGGAAGAGCTTCTTTGAGAAACATAAAAAAAGAAAGATGCAGCTGTGTAATGGGAAAAAGTGGTGAACTGACAATTGGGAGATTAGATAGGGTGACAAACAATTTATATAAAAACTAGAATTCTTTGGAGAGTGACGAGTTTACTATTGATGATTATGTGAGACCACAGGTGCCATCTGAAATGTTTTTGTTGTGCTATGATTGTCACAGTTCTAGGACATAACCAACTGTTTAAGTTAATATCTGTGGGCCTCAACCAGTTTTGAAGAAAGAGATAATTGGACTACAACTTCCTCAGTTATTTCTGCAAACAAAGACCTCATTCCAATTTCTCTCTGCGATTTTAAAATGACCATGTCACCTAACACTGGGTTATGTAGAGTGAGTAGTTTTGTCAATCAGAACCTTTTGTTAGCATGAAATAACCATTTACTGTACCATATAAATACGGTTTTTGGCAAAAGAAAAAAAAACTTCGATATGTTAATACATCTGTGAGTCTTGTTAAAATAAATCTAGGCTTTCTGGTATCATTCTTAAAAATGGTAGCTGCTTTTGGATCCCTCTGGCATGGTCACAAATCAATAGACTTCTCAGTCTGAAGTTGAAACCCACATGACTGAATGCTTGATTAGTTTATATCCTGTTCTAACTTCTCTGGTCACCGATACCTCTAATGCCTCACTCTATGACGCACAGGCAGAGAGAAGACGGGGAATGAAAGACAACATGTGGGAGTCTGAAGCCACTGGCATGAATGTCTAGGAGGTCTTGGGAGTGACCTGTATGAGGATGTCAGGTGGGAAATGGATGCCTTCATCCCAGGGACCTGGACAAAATTCTTGCAGAGGCAAAATTCAGTGCTTTGTCCCAGGGCAAATTTCTTTTCTACTCAAGGCTTCTTGCTGGGAGAATTCTCAGAGCGTATTCACATCACCAGGAGAAGAAGAAGCTACAGGAATGGAATAGCTGTGCAATTGGTCATCAGGCCTCCTCTCTTCCACCCACATGGTCTCATTTAAGAGAAAGGGAAAGGTAGTCAATTGCCTTCCACACAGCTAGAATAGTGGTCTCAGATCTGTCTGCAGAGTCAGAGAGCAGAACTGATAAAGTACAGGCCTATTGCCTTAAAACCTCATGGGTGGTACTAACATTCTGATTTCAAAGGCAAAAAGTTTGAGTTCTACTACTCATCCAGTGCTGTCAGGAGCTGTGTATGCTGGTGGGTGGATGGTTGTGATAATGACAGGACATAGACCGTTCTAGCATCTTCTGCCTAGGATCTAGGGATAATAAATGTCCTGCTATGAGCCAGAGATTGTCCCATAATAAAGAATCATCTCACGCAAAATGTCAAAAAGCACTTCCAGTGAAACACACTGAATCCAAGAACTGCCTTTTAGATCTTACATAATGTGCTCCTTGGACCTTTTGAGATGGTTCAGATCACACTGAGAAACTTCTTGCAGTGTAAGACCATCAGGCAGAACTTTCCAACGAAATGTGTGGATCCCGACCGCTCTTGAATGAAAGGAAAAAGCAGAAGTCACCCGCCGAAGGCAACCAGCACCCGGTTCCCACCGCAAGCTCAAGTACGCACATCTTTTGTGGGGTGACTTCTCTTTTCTTTCAGTGTCGACAGAATTGCTGAATCACTGTCTTTATTTGCTTATGAGATAATTGGCATTGTCCCTCAAAACAAAAGAATGACTTGAGCTAAATCTGAAAATGCTGGCCCACAGCCTCCAGGGAAGACTTCGCTCTCTGCTTTGCCTTCCTTGGTAAACCTGAACTCCTCCCAGCTCAGTTCTGTTCACTCAGCCAGAAGCGTGTGGTGAGCAGACTTTGCCCCGGTCTTCCAGGGGATGGTGGATTCAGTTCTGCTGTGTTAGCAGCATTAGGGGGAGCAGGCCAGGGGCTGCTCTAGGAGGTATCTCCAAAGGGACAGAGGTCAGCGGTGACTCACAGAGGAGGTGGAGACCATACAGATCTCAGAATTCAGATTCCTTAAGATCTTAAGCAATGAAAAACATTTGCAAATTTAAGACTTTTAAGTCCTTGGATCTTTGTGTTCGAATCCCAAAGACTTGCTTCCGAGTTCCACGGTGAGATACAAGCATGACCTCATATTCGAGAGCGAGAGGGACGCACAGCACATCAAGTCTTGCCAGGGTCAGAGGGAAGTGCTAAGCTCTCCAGAGGCCTGCAGACAAATGCACACGTGCGACCCAGCACGTGTCAAAGGCCCATGTAAGGGCAAATGCCTTCCTGCCTTGGTCCTGGGAAGAGAGACTCAACCTGGGATTAGAATTTACAGCCAACGAGCAGCTGACGAGGCAGTAATGGTCATTGAGTGTGTGAATGGCCACTTTGGGAACTGTAAGCTTAGCACACCAGGCTAGGAAATCTCAGAAAAAAAGCCAGGGCCAGTCCCCTTCACCTTGGCTGGAAGAAGTTAACTTACCCACAATGTCCCTTGGGCCTTTTCTCTGCCTTTCTTTGGATTTACAACCTTCTTTGCAGTTCTTTAAGGTTTCCACACACACGACAATTTAGCATCAAGGGACCCCTTGAGTCAGGGGAAGAATATCTTTCTTGGCTATAAATGTCACTCTGAAATTCTTCTCATCTATTATTGTCAAGAGCGCCCATATATAATGTGCCTGACCTGCCCCCCGCGACGTCCCCAGCCTCGAAGAGCTCACAGCACTTCGAACTCATGTTGCTCCTAAGTGTGCGTTAAGAACATCCTCTCTGGCCTTCAAAGCATGGAGGTTCTCAATTGAGATCAGTTCCGTCACCTAGGAGCATTTGCCAATGTATGGAGATGGTTGCAGGTGTTAACTCGTTTGTTACCAATCACCAATGTGCTCAAAAATGGCAAGAGTGAAGAGGACGGGGAAGGAGGAAGGTAGATAAATATGGAGTATAAAAGAACGTGTTACAGAAGATCTCCAACTTACAACGTTCAACTGAATGAGCTGATGATTCTGCAATGGTCCAAAAGTGACACATATTCAGTAGACATTATGCTTGGAATTTTGGATCTGAATCTTTTCCCAAGCTAGTGATGTGTGGCCTGACTCTCCCAAGGGCAGCCCTTCCTTATGAGGGGGAGTTGTTCTGCGCATGTTCAATTGATGGTATTTTAAATTTAGCACGGGCTTTTGGAACATGGGCCCATTGTAAGTCAAATAGCATCTGTACTTACTAGAGTATGGTGGTGGTGGTAGCGGAGAGAGAGGTGTGATTTAAGAACCTTTTACTCTGATGCTAAAAGCTGAAAAATAAAGAGCCCCTCCCAATTTAAATGTACAGTGACAGTTTCATAACAAATGCTTGGTGCAAACTAAGATGTTTAAAACTAATGTCTTGAGAAAGACATAGAAAGGTGTTTCATGTGCCCTCCAGAATAACCCCTGTGCCATTCTCCAAAATGGACCACTAAGCCAGGGTGACCACAAGTCTCTTTGGGTGTATTTCTTATGGTTGATTTCGTGGTGGACAAAAAAACACCCTGAGAAAGGCTGCTGGACCTCAGAGTGTGTTGGCAGTTTGCTATATTTGACAGAAGCAGCTTATTTATACACGTTAGCACTGAAAGGGGAGCAGAAACACAATACCTCTGTGGCCGCCGCGAGCCCAGACACACGGAGGCAGGGGACGGCGGGGCGGTGCAAACGCAGTAATAGCTGTTTTACACTGATCTGCTCGAAGACTTTCAGTGCAATGGCTGATTATCGGGTCAACAAACATGAAAAGCTTTCTGGCCCAAGTTTGAGCCAGAAGTAGCATGTCTTTCATGAGCATTTAGGATGAAAGATTAAAACAAAAATGTCAGTATCAGGGAGCACCATGGGAAGGTCTTTATTACTTGTGTTTTACTTTAGGACAAAAGTGAGGCAATGTGATCTATGAAACGTCCTTGATCTTTTTTTCAACCTGGAGCTGTAAGCCCTGTGTTACCTTCATGTTTCCATTACAAAAATGGTAGTGGTTTTCCAGTCAGACTTTTAACTGGTAGCTTAGTATGACTGTGAGTATGATGTGGCGTAGTGAACGGTGGTTCATTGTTTTTTTGAATCGGAATTTGACTGTGTCATTCCCATTCTTAAAGTTCTTAAGATTCATCATTTGCTCTCCATTAACTCCAGCAGATGACATCTCCTGGACAGGACCTGTATCACCCACCTCCGCTGCTGTCACACTGAGCTACTTCCTGTTCTCCAAATGTTCCACATTCTCTTTCATGCCCCACCTTTGCACATCGTAGTTCCTCGTTTTAGAATCACAGGCTCAGCCAGGCATGGTAGTACACACCTTTAATCCCAGCACTCGGGAGGCTGAGGTAGGAGGAGTGTTGTGAGTTCAAGGCCAGTTTGGGCTATAATGTGAGCGCAAGGCCGGCCTAAGCTGCATAGCGCAACCCTGCCTCAAAAAACCAGGGCCAGGAGTTTGGCTCAGTGGCTTAAGCTCCTGCCTGGCAGGTGCGAGGTTGTGAGTTTGATCCCCGATGCCCTCCCCCTCCAAAAAAAGAATCACAGGCTCCTTCTCTGTGGAACCACCCTTGACAGTCCTTGAATTCAATTTTCCTTTGCACTCTGTGCTCAACTTTACTACAGCACATCTCATGTCCTATTCAAATAACCAAGGTACAGGCAGCTATTTTGAAGATAGTGAGATATATTACGGTAGCCATTGCTGATTTCCTATTATCTGGTTTTGAAGTCCTGCAATGCTTTCATAGTTTTGTTCTGATTGGTTTTATTCTGTTTTGTTTGGTTGTCTGATGGTCTGGACAGCTATTCTGAAGAAAACAAGAGGCATTATGGTAGTCCTTAGTGATTTCCTATTATCTTGTTCTGAAGTCCTGCATCGCTTTCATTGTTCTGTTCTGATTGGCTTTATTCTGTTTTATTTTGTTTGGTTTTATTCTCTTTAAAAAAATAAAAATTTAAAAAAAACAAAACAAATAACCTCCTGATGAAAGTGTGGGATCCCAGAGGTGGGGGGCAGGCTCTCTGTTGTGAGCATCCTTGAATTCCCAGAGCCTCACCCCTGTAGTGCCAGGTAGAAACTTGCTCCATGATTGAATGGATGTGTTTCAGTGGACTATCAGCGATGGGGAGAATTTCAGCCAAAGCAGTCCTATATTCTTTTCTTCAGGGGAATAAATGCTGCATAGATGCAAATAAAGGTCCCTCCCAAACAGCTCTGCATGGCCTAAAGTAAGCAGTGAGCCCCTCTTGCCCCCAAGTTTCCCATCCACTGATTCAACCAACCATAGACGAAAAATATTTGGGAAAGAATTACATCTACACTGAACACATACAGACTTTTCCCCTCTTTTCATTATTCCTTACACAATGCAGAGTAGTAATTATTTACATAGCATTTACGTGGTAATGGGCATTATAAGTAATCTGGAGATGATCTGCTCTATACAGGAGCACGTGCATAGGTTAAACGTGAGTACAGATACATACAAGGGGTTTGAACATCTGAAAATTTTGTTACCTACCAGAGGTCCTGGAACCATTTCCCTGCAGATACCAGCCTACTACTCAGCAATAAAGAGGGATAATAAGCCTTAGTCATTTGTAGAAAAATAGATTCACCTTGAAGACATAATGTTAAGTGAAATAAATCAGACACACGAACTTAAATACTGAGTGGTTTCTCTTATACAAGAAACCCAAAATATAAGTGAATTATGGAGCAAAATAAAAGATAATAGGAAACAGGGAGATAGATCTGCAAACGGGAAAGAGGGAGTGGGGAGGAAGGAGGTTCAAAAAGAATTAAGACATGTTATGTACCTGTGTCCCCCCCATGACAAATGTAACCCTTATAGACTACAAACAAGTAAAAATAAAAATGTAAACAAATAAAAATAAAATAAAATAAAATAAAACAAAACAAAACCATGGTGTCCTTTCAGGTCAATGAAAAGTAAGAATAGAAATGTTTTGTACACTTCAGAAAAAGGAAGGGAGGAAAGAAGGAAGGAAGGAAAGAAGGAAGGAAGGAAGGGAAAGAGGAAAAAAGAGGGAGGGAGAGTTTTCCTTTTGGATGTTGACTTCAGCTGAAGGGAAGAGATAATTTATATTTTGTTCTGAGGCCTGGTCCATGCACAAAAGGAAGAAAGTGACTGAAACACATCAAGCTCCACCCCTAAGACTAAAAGGAAGATTCTTTATCTCTCAGTCAGTCATCAAACACCACTTTCTAAAGTGGCTGGGGGTGTAGGAGAGTTGCGTGAGGCAATGGAAACCAAACAAAACCAAACATGAAGGGCTCAGTTAATTAGCTCGGTTATTTCCCAACATCTCCCCTCACCTTGCCTCTATATTTTTCAGAAATGAATAAGCTTTATTATTCACCTCAGATGCACTTGCTGAATCTCATGGTTTTTGATCTTCCTTTGGAACACATTCCTCCTCCGCCTCCTCCTCTGCTGTGGACAGGCAGAGGGAGAAGAGCCGAGAACCAGCTCGCCCCCCTCCCAGGATGTTGGGGAGACATCGGCGCTGTCAGGTGCTGAGGGTGCAGGTCCTTGCAGCTGGCGGAGTGGTCCCCTCCTGGCAGGGCAGGCTGTCTCTACTCACGCCTCCCTGAGGTTGCTTGTCTAGTGCGGCTGGGGATTTTGGCAGCCCAGGGCTGGGGATTTTGGCAGCCTGCAGCTGTGTTTAGGAGTGCATTTGCTTTATCTGCCGCATCCTTTGAGGATTTCATTGCAGGCTGTTTTATCCACCTTAATGAATGCTCTGAGAGTTTCTAAACCTGGGGCTGTGTCTGCATGCCCCGGACAGTGATTACTGCACCCCTGTGAGGCTGAACATGAATACGCTCACCTATCCTCCACCAGGCTCTTCTCCTAGGATAGTGCCTCCAGTTCCACCCCAAACACGGGAGCTGTGGGGACAGGGCCTTTGGCCCTGAAGTGGGGTTGCTCAATTCTCTTCCTTCTTCCCAGAACCCACCAGCAAGTCAACCATTTCCTGTGGTTATTCACTATTTTTAACAGTTTTTAAATCTAGCTCAGTTAAATAAACATGGCACATCAATTAAAAATCAAGTTTTAAGATTTTACTTAATAAAATAGAGAGAAATGGTATGTAAAGTAGAACAAAACTGGTTACGAAACAGAGAGGTTAAACAATGACACTGGTACGTATGTACAGATCTGAAAAGGACTTAGCAAGAAGTACTTACAAGTAAGAATGCTTATTCCCGGAGTGGAATTAAAGTACATTTTCTTTATTCCTTATATAGTTTAAGACGTTTTTCCAAATTTTTACAATGAACATATGTGAACTTTTATAATCTGAAAAAACGCAAAATTTTAAGGAAAAAACATGTATGTGCAAGTAGGGAGAAGTAAGTGTCTCCTGTATTCTTCAGTTTCATCACCACTATCTTTTAGTTTACTGTTCATTTTTTCCCTTATAAGCAAAATTTTCCTTATATGTCTCCCTCTCTTTAATCTCTCCCTCCTTTACTCGTTTGCTCTCGACAAGGACGTCTTAAAAAAAAAAAGAAAGAAAGAAAGAAAAAAGAAGAAAAAAGAATAAGAAAAAGCAAAACCCAAGTGGCTCCTCTAAACCCTCCGGAGTTCCCTGTAGGATAAAGGAGTCTAAAATCCACACTGCAGGTTAAAATGGCTGAGAGCTCATCTACACTGGAAATTAACCTTGACTCCCGTCTCCTTCCCCGGTGGTACCCAGAAGTCAGCCTGAGCTCTGTTGCTTGGAACACGATACGCCCCAGGAGCCCTCGCTTCCCTTCTCCCATTCCATAAATACGTCCAGAGACAGATCCAAGACCTCAGCCTCAAATCCTGGGATGTACATCCATTAACAGATCAAAGATCCACATCCAGGGACACAGTTGCGGGGACAGCCCAGATACCCCAAGCCCTAGGGCACACGGACACAAACACACTGTGAGGACGCATTTCCCCACATGACCTCGTGGTGAGTTGGGAGCTGTGGCCCCCTGCCATTTCCCAGTATCCCCAGAGATGATCTGTACTGTCTAGTGCTAGGCTGAAACACATCTCCTGCCAGCCCTCAGTCCCAGCTACCCTTTCAGTCTCCCCAAGAGCAACCTGTCTTATGCATGTGCACGTGTATATTTCATTTTTGTCATAAATGGTCACGTACTGTAAACATGGCTCTGTACTATGATTTCATCCATTATAGACATTGGAGATGATTCCCTATTAAAACATACAAGCATGTCTCATTTATTCTGGTGACTCCATATTACTGTCTTTATTTGATGGATGCATTTTGTACCCATTCTTAATACATTCTCAGCTGACTTCCTTGATCAAAACAGGCAGAAAGCGTTCCCAAAGCAATCCCTTCGCGGCCTGAATGGGACTCAGCCTGCTCTTATGACATAGGTGGATACTTTCTTTGCCACCCAGCATCATTAGACGTGTTTTGAACTTGGTGAAAAGCCATGCTCTGTGTTTCCAAAGCTGAAGACTTTATGCTTGCTGAGGGACTGATCCCTTCTGGCTCACCAGATTGTGTTGCATCAAGATTTTCTCCTCCAATGAGCTATGCTAAAATGATCAATTGGATACAGGTTGGGCCAGAGGAAATGTGAGACAGCACATATTAATCAAAACCTTTGAGTAGCGTATCCATTACCTTCCTGAGGCCTCTGAGTCATCATTCATTCCCTAAATGCTGTGGGCCTGGGATTCCAAGAACTCACCTGAGTTCCTTCTGCTTGCATTGCCTGAATTTGCCTTAAATGCTCACAGAGACAACTAGGAAATGACTCTTTTTCAAGAAGGCCATGCATGTGTGCATTCATTGTCTAATTTTCAAAAATAAGTAAAGAGCACCATGTAGCTGTAATAAACAGTATCCTCCTACTTCATGGAGATGACTCTCAATGTGAGCATAAGGAGACAATGGCCACGTCAAACTCACAAATTTTGACTTTCAATCTAAGAATCTCCTCAAACATTAGCCATGGCCAGACATGGCAGTCTTCTTCAGAAGTCATATTCATGTGAAGCATCATTTTAAGTAGGTCTGTAACTTTCCAATAGGTCAGAAGGCACCTGTGTTTGATATAAAGCCTTTTCCCTTTTCTGAGTGTCTGGATCTCATTCACCCTACAAACTCGAATTGGCTTTCAGTATCTTCAAAGATCTCCCCAGTTGGAATGAATAGCTTTTCTTCCTTATTCAAGAGCTGACAGTGTGTACGTCTACTTAGCTTTTATTTTTTTCAGTGTTGTTTTAAGCAATTGTCATCAGGCCAGGTTCCTTTCCTAAGCTGCACATATGCCGTGAGAACAAGAATTGGGCAACCAGACCCTCATTCAAGGTAGAATATCAGTAAAAAGATAATCACATAATCTTCAGCTTCTCAGACAGTTAATAATTATAGAACACTTACTGCACCCATCTCAGGTACAATTTAGAGAATTGTATATAAATTATCTCATTTAATTATCACAATATTTTTATGGTCTAGGCATTGATTTTATATATATATATATATGTATATATATATATATATATATATATATATATATATATCTTTTTTTTTTTCAGTACTAAGGACTGAACCCAGGACTTTCAAGCTCACGCACATCCACAACCCCTTTAATTTTTTTTTTATTTTGAAAAAGTTGCCCAGGTGCTCAGGCTGTGTTCCAATTTGTGATCATTCTATGAGTGAATCCAGTTTCAGATATATTTTTACATACAAAAGTGTCTTTCTCTTAGTGAACTCCAGGCTCCAGTAAATAGGTAAAATCCCAGCCATCAGTAATGAATAATGTGGAAATCTAACTCACTTGCAAGTTTAGTCAATAGATTATGCTAATGGCCTCCTAACTCAGCCCCAATGTATTGTCCTCTGGGGCAATAGTCAGTGTGATTCTGCTAAAACTGAAATTCGTTCTTGCTCCAAAATACTCTAATAGATTCTAATATCACCCAAGTAAAAGTCAGAGATCCTTTGATGACATGGACATCAAGTAATGTATTCTTCCACCTCTGCACCTCCTGTGCTACCCTCTCCTGTTGCCTCCTTGTTTATCTGCTACCAAGTCAGCATGCCCTCTCTGTCCTTTCCAATTTTAGAATTGTTCCCTCTGTTTGAAACTCTCTTCCTGAAAATATTCACTTTTCTTCATATTCGTATTTAAAAGGAACATTCAAAGACTGCTGTGCATGATTGAGTAACCAGTATCATTGTAGCCTATCGCTGTGAAAGGCAATGGAAAATGTACAGCACAAGCTGGTAATACCATTGGGAAGTAAGCATGAGGTGAGCAGGAAGTTCTATGGAACCGTGCTATCTAGAGTCTCTATGATAGAAAAATCACAATGTCCAATATTAAGTCATAAATCACTAGACATGCAAAGGAGTCAACAAACAAGAACAATGCAGCCTTAATTAAAAAAGAAAAGCAGTCAAAGGAAACTGATTTCATGATGGGCCAAATATTGGACTTAGGAAAATAAGACTTTATAACATATATATTGTACTTTATACATTCAAATAATTAAAATGCATTCATTAATGAAAGAGAAATAATCCTGGAGAGTGAATGTATAAGAAATTTTTAGCAGAGAAATGCAAACCATAAAAAGAAACAAATGGAAACTTTAGAATTGTGCAATGCCTAAAGTGAATTATTCACTGTAGGCGTGTACTGGCAGGGAGGAGAATCAGAAGCTAGGCTCAGAGACATTGGAGATAGATCAGAAGAAATGATCAAAGCTGAAGAACGGAGAGGAAAAAATATTAAGGAAAAATGACCAGAGGGATAGAGACCTGTGGAATAATATCAGTCTTAATAGGTGTGTATGTGTGAAATTGGTGCTCCAGCAGAAAAAAAGTGAGAATAGAAAAAATCTGTGAAGAAATAATAGCCAAGAACTTCCCAAATTTAAAAGAAACCTTGAATTCTAAGAAGCTCAAGCAGAATGAAGATAAAGAAATCCCCATTTAGATAAGTCACAGTTGAGCTTCTGAATACTACTGATAAGCACAAAATTTTGAAAGCAGCCAGAGAAAAAAGATGCACAGTAGAGAACAGTTACCATAAAAATGACACATTTTAAGTGCTGAATTGAAAATCCTGTTCATATATAATGGTACTGAACAACAACAACAACAACAAAAAAAACTCTTCAGAATTGAAGGCAAAATAAAGACATTTACAGATAAGCAAAATATGAGAAGATTCATAGTCAGAAGATTTGGACTATAAGAATTGATAAAGGATCCTTTTAAGTCCAAAGGCAAATTATACCAGGTAAACATTGCAGAAAGATCGAAGAGTCACAAAATAATAAACAACTGAATAAATACATAAAACACATTTATATTATGGGCTACTATTCAGTAATTAAAAATACCAGTAAATACTGATAAATATTATGACAGGGATTCTGTTGACCAGAAGAAGCCTCCTTATTCGCTCTGTATAATTTCATTTTTATGACATTCTAGAGCAGGAAACACTAACCCATAGTAAAATAAATAATATGTGTGGAAGCTTGGCTTGGGAGTGGGAAAAATACAAAAGAGTAAGGGGAACTCTCTGGGAAGATAGATATTTTTTTTGTACCGGGAATTGAACTCACAACCTCGTGCCTGACAGGCAGGCACTTAGCCACTGAGTTAATCCCCAGTCCTATTTTCTGAGACAGGGTCTCACTATGCAGTTCAGGCTGGCCTTGAATTCACTTTGTAGCCCAGGGTGGTCTCGAACTCATAATGATTCTCCTGCCTCAGCCTCCCGAGTTCTGGGATTAAAGGCATGTGCCATCACATCCAGCAACATAGAAATTTTCTACAGCTTGATTACAGTGATATATATATAATATATATACTATATATATATTATATATATATTTGATCTGAAACCTTCACATGTATAAATTTTTATGATTACACATTAATAAAATTGGTTTAAAAATTAAAGAAGCTAATTTCTCAATGAGGCTTCCTCTGAGGATCCTATTTAAAACTGTACCCTCAATACTCACTTTTTCTTCTGAACCTGCATTTATGGTTTACCATACTCGACACTTTATTTATTTATTTTTGTCTCCCCTTCTAGAATACAAATTCAATGTGGAAAAGACTTTGCCTATTATGCTCACTGCTGTGAACCACCTCAAGTACCGGGTACATAATACATGCACAATAAAACCTGCACAGATAAATGAAGGAATGAATGTACTTTTTCTACTGTTATCAAACATATAATTGAGTGAATAGGCTACAATTTTGAAATGCTAATATACTGTGAAACTCAAGAAAAGGGTGTTAGGCTAACTCAAAGTTAGAGACTTGAGTTAAAAAGGAAATTACGTGTAGAATCAATGCATGGGGCAGGCGCTGGCGTGCTGGGTTGCACAGTCAGCTAGGCTCTGCCAGGAACTGTAGCTGCTTGCGATGAAGATAACCACAGATATATCTTTCTGTACTATGAGAAGATAGGGGTGTAGGAGTTAGACTAATAAAAAGACTCTTAGAAGTGGGGTTAGCCGGCAGGAGACAGGGTAAATGGCCCGCTATCATCCAGCGAGCTACAACCCTGAGGTCCCTTTTGGTTCTTTCAGGGAATTAGTCAGTATAAACCCTCTCAAGTGTCATGATCTTATGACACTTGAGTCTGGCATTTCTCTGGCTACAAAAATCTCCTGATAAGCACTTGTAAGAGACATAATATTAAATTACGAATGTGACTTCAGAGTTAGGCCTCTCGTTTAGTGTCAAACTTCAGGCAGTTAGAAAACGACACAGAAGAAAAACCCCCGGCCCGCTCGGTCAGGAAGTCCTTCCCCCTGAGGGCGTCTACCTGGGGGCAGAGCACCCTGGGGACGGGGAGCCGTTCAGAAGTAGGTGCAGACTGACGTGGGTGACAGCCCCTGGAGACACACTTCTGTCCTAAGTGTCACACCCTTCAAGGAGAGGAGCAAATTGAATTCAACTCCAGCTTTCGGGTGAGGCCATGGTTATTCCAAGTAAGTAGTTGACACAGTAGGATCGCAAGCCCCACAGCCATGCGGATGACTCTAGAGCGCGGACACTCCCTGGGCTCCACTATACTGTAGCGCCTTACCCCACGGTTCCGCGTGGGGCCACGTTCTGCTTGGGACAGTGCCCGGGTTTTTAGCTCATCCTGCCAAACCCCAGTAAATACAGGTATCAGCTCCTCTAGCTCTGAAGTTCAGAAAATGGATACCTTGTCTCTTAGTTTAATTTTGTCTGTAAAAAATACGTTTCTTTTCTTCTTTTTTCATCCCTCTAGCCTTTGTGCTGTCCCAGCCCCTGTTAGAGAGTCAGAAACCCTGAAGAGTGGGGTGGAGGGTGGGGAGCACGGGGAAACTCACACGTCCCACTCCAAGCCCTTCTGACTCCTACAGAAGTAAAAGCTCGGAGTCGGCTCTTGAAACTCCAAGGAAAGGAACTCAGGGAAGTCTTGCGGAAGTGGCTAATACTAAAAAAAATAACTTTTTATAAAAGATTTTCTTGTCTGGAGTAGGATGACTAAGAAGGGGCTTAGAAAGAGGGACCAGAGAGAGGTAGGATGGGAAAGGAGTGAATAAATAGAACTCAAAGATTCTGAGGGCAGAAGGAGGGAGATGGGAGGGAATATTTAAGACTTCACAGGGAGGAGCTGGGAAGGGAGAGGAGAGATGCAGGAGACAGCTGATTAACGCTTTAAACCCGATCCAAAAGAACCAAGCAACAAGAGATAGTGATATTTGTGACTTGTGTGGACAGTGCGTAGTTTTGGACCCAGTGGACCCTGTGAAGGGATTTTGGGGTTTTGAGTTACTTAGGCATGGAGCTATTTGGAGGGCAGCTATGTGCAGGGCGGCGGGGGCTATCAAACACTGAGATAGTGGGTGTGTGTGTGAGCTATGCGTGTGTGAGAGAGTACAAACACGTGTGTGCTGCATTTGAGGACCTTAAAGGGGAATCTTTCCTTCTGCCAATTTCAGCAGCTCACATGGAACCAGGATCTGCTCACTTCCCGGCTGTCACAGTCACAGGGCACTGTGGCTCCATTTCCAGCGTGTCCAGCCTGAACCTGCTCTAATCCTCCCCTCTCCTGTCCCTACATTTCCAGAGATTCTTGCAAGACAAATCTATCTCATAAGCAGTTGCAGAGGGTTTTTCTCCCAGCAACATGTGCACAACAAAGATGCACTACGTTTTGAACGTCAACATGAGAGGAAGCAAGGACACTAGTGAAAGGTATTTTTAGCTGAGATCCAAAGGTCAAGTCAGAATGACAGATGGATGTAAACAGTTTCTGGACTCGCCTGTTGCCACTCCCCTGTGCAAGCCCTGCGCTTCCACGAGCCTCCTTGCTCAACTCAAACCCAACTCCGGCACCTGTGCTTCATAGGAAGACTCTGACCCACTACTCTAAGGACACCAGCATCTCCTAATCTCAGTGTCTCCTATGGCGCATCACCCACTTTTAGCCTCTTTACGGAACCCATCATGCTCTGACATGGCCTAGGGCATCTATTTATTGCTTGGGCTTTCTTGTGTGTCCATCATTAGAATATAAATGTCTCAAGAACTGGGGCCTTCTCTATTTTCTCCAGCATGGAGGACAGTGTCTGCCATGCGGAAAGTTCTCAGTAAATTCTTACTCAATGAACAAGCACACCCCTTGATGTCGTAGTTGTGCCCTTTGTGTTACATAGGAGGAGGTTTTCTGCACTAAATACCAGTTCAGCAGAATCTCCCAGCCCTGCCTTTCCATAGGGTGATGGGGACAGCGTTTACAAGCCTGTAAAACACAAAAGAATAAAGGAGACCAGTGTTAGCAGTTGAAGACCCACCCGCCAGACCAATGCTCTTTACTAGGGAAGTAAATATCTGAGGTTCCCTTTTGTTGTGTGGTTGTAAGAAAGTTCAGAGGCCCCCAGGTGAGTTCAAAGTGCCCTCTGTTTACCGGGTGGAATAAATCTTATTATAATGGGCGCACTAGAATTCACAGGCTTGGCTCTCTCTTTGACCTGCTGCACAGAGATGGCCATCTGTCTGAGGGGGACCTGGATGCTCATGGGGAGGAGGCTCGGGTCGGGAGCACTGGGGATAACACCCAGGGTGGCCACTTCCCAGCTTTCCGGGGCTGCTAGGCTCACTTGGATTGCTCCCCCAGGAGCTGCTACAGGTGGCAGCCCTGAGTTTGCTGAGTCCTAGGGCCCCATGTGGAGAAGGGGCTTCTAAACACTCAAGCCACAATTCTGACGAGTTCCCTCTCGACTTGTGTGGAAGGGTGACCGAGGAACATGAAGTCTCACGATCTGGGCAGGACCCAGTGTGGCCCCAGGGGCCATCGTTGCTATTACACAACTAGTAATTTTGCAACTCTTTCCTCATCAAACCTGTTTTTCTCTTGGTTCAATTTTTCTTTCAAATACCCTAAATACAAATTGCAGAGCCAGGCAACCCCAAACAGAAGTCTCTGGCTTTGGCAATTTCCTCTGCGACTGACCATGGGAACAGAAGCAGAGTCACAGCCTCGCGGAGTGGGTGGAGTCTTAGAAGTCAGCAGGCCTGACTCCTGCGCAAAGTCCTCAGCCAGGCGACATGACCATTGGTGTATGGAGCCCCACTCTGCTGTGCGCACAAAGCGAAGAGGTAAGAATGGAAGAGCAGTGGGACAAAGGGGAGGAGAAGGAGCGAGAGACGGTCCTGTAAGGAGGTGAAAGACGACTGGGGTCTCGGGAAAGTGCCCGAGCTCCAAGCGCATCTAGGGAATGGCCAGGAGTCTCTGGGAAGGGTGTGACGCTCCCAGGAAGGAGTGGTGGGAGGAAAGGTTAGAATAGGAAGCAGGGGCCAGTTAGGAGGAGTCTCATGGGCCTTGTTAAGGAGTAGAAAATTTCCTGTCTGGGTTCAGGACATGACACCCTAGAACATGGTACCTTGGCATTTGAGAAAAGAGTAGAACCAGGAAGGCTTCTCTCCCTCTCCCCAGCTGTGAAGCAGGTCATGAGACTCATTGAGAGGCGCCCTCCCTATACCTGGAGGAAGGAACATCCTTAGATCTGAAGACCCAGGAACATGGGAAAGAATCTGAGCAAGACTTTGCTAAGTCCATCAGTTCATCACCATTGGAGCCTGTCCCTCTGTCCAGTCTTATTCCTCCACGACTCTCCGCTCATCATCACACAGGAGCAAATCACACCCAGCTCCCTGTTTCCGCAGCTCTTTATTTCCTCCTGGAGGCCCCAGGTCATGCAAAACCTACACAAACAAATGTGCATATTTCCTGTTGTTAGCGTGGCTTTTGATAAGGGGTCTTCAGCCATAAACCTGGCCCTGAGTGAAGACACACGCCTTCCCTGCCCTACAAAGTCAAAGACAAGGACATTCTGAGGGTCACACACAGTATAGCCAGTACAGGACAAAAGGCAAATCCTGAAGTTTCTTCGGCCACTCACTGGTGGTTCATTCCTCTGGCAGGAAGGTCAAGATGTTAGCAAGACGTGTGTTCAAGTAGAGCCCAACCCTGCGCCATGAGAAGACAAGCACGGTCGCTGCGCCTCCACCGGCAATGTCCTTGATATCTGAAGGCCTCTCTCACCCTGTGCTTCCCTTCAGCCTTGACAAGTCCAGTCCCCTCCGTCACTTCTCCCTGTGTACAGGGGAGTTCCTTGGAAACTTGGGGCTTGGAAAGCACAGTTTCCCCCTCTCGCCTGTCCTGCAGAGAAGCGAGCCATCATCCTCCCCACTTCTGTTCCATCAGCCCGGAGGGCAGAGATGGAGCAGCTGAACACTCTCCTGGAGGGCAGTGTGGACACATCTAGCCCACCTCGCTTGGCAGTTTCTCAATGGGCTCTGGCACTGGCTCCTCTGCTGTGCTCAGTCTGCCCCAGCCGCTCACCTGGACCATCAGTTTCTCTTTATTCTCTCCTGTTCCCCCAGGAACACACACTTTGCAAATTGCCTGTTTTGTTAAGCCTGGAGTATAACTATTCCATTTCTATTTTTATAGCTCCTTGCTCTTCCCAAAACAAATCTTAATGTGAATGCCTTCAAATGCACTGATAATGTGGCATCCGCTAAGAATAGTTTTCACAATCAGAAACACCTGTACTTCAATTATGGCTCAGCTACTTAGTAACTGTGTGGCTTCAGGCCAGTGACTTCGTTTTCTGAAACTCTGCTTCTTCCTATGTACAATGCTTATAATATCTAGCTCTCTGAGATGTGAACATATTTAGGTAAGGTCTTTAGTACTGTAGGAAAGTTCACACTTTCCCTCTGAAGTTTTGATATGTTAGTGCGCTGAAATAAACTGGCAATAAATAGATGAACAGGAGAAAAGGCAAAATACATTTACCTGATCATTAAATGACACAGAAGCCATCAGATTAAAGAGCCAGAGTGACATCTATTTTTCTGTTTATTTCAGCACAGCAGGGCCAGTTGTGCAGACATGGGATTGCATTGAAAGGCTAAAATCTGATGCTGACATGTGGGGGCCCAGCCCAGCCAGCCCTGTCTTTCAGATTCATGCTGGCTTCTCTGTGGGCATCGGTCCTTCCTGCCAGACAGGAGATGGGGCCCTTTCAGGGGTCAACTTCTTACAGCATACAAGCACACAGAAAGGTAGGAAAAGTTAGAGTGATATTTTTAGGGTTGGCTTTGGAGGAAAGGGATTCTGGTTTTCATGACATGCTTTGGGGAAGAGGAATTCTATTCTCTATGGAGGGGGGAGGGGGAGAGACTGCAGGGCTTCTGAGGCCTTCACTTTGGGTAACATTTCTGGGCCCCAACAGCCCACAGTAGATATGAAGAAGTGACAGCTATTAAAAACGAAAATGGCAATAGTGGTAATGATGCTGATCTTGCCTTTCTACACAGCTGTTTGATCAATGTCCAATAACTTACTTGGAGTCTTAGTTTTCCCATCTGTTGAATAAAGATAATAGCAATTATTGAGTAGACCTACTTGAGGATCCAGTGTGATAAAAACATGAAAAGCACACAGCAAATCTTGAAGCATGCTGTTTGCATGTCTTCCCCTCCGGGGCTTTCCCTGCCTCTACCTTCACCACAAGGCCCTATAACTCTGTCTTGAAATGTTCCTGTTAGGGTGCCAAGTTCTTTGTGGGCAAGCATCCTCCAAGAAAACTGGATTTCCTTTTTAGCTGCCTCGGATCAGAGAGTCATTGTTGTAGCTCTTGTTTTCCTCTCGTTCTCACTTTCCTGCCTGTTAGGTTCACATCCCAGAGGGTATGCTGCAGTCTCAACTCCCAGATCCTGTAAATGTGACCTTATTTAGAGAGAAGGTCTTGGTAGATTTCATTACTAAGATGAGGTCATTAAGATCAGGTCTAATTCAGTTTGATGGTTGTCCTCTCAGGAGGAGAAATGAACAGAATGCAAAGACAGAAACATATAGGCAGAAACTGGCCCTGTGGAGGAGGATGCAGACAGAGATTGGAGTGCTGTAGACACAAACCAAGGAACACCAGGGGCTGCTAAGAGCATGACGAGGAAAGGATCTTTCTCTAAAGCTTCAGAGAGAGAGAAACAGAGAGAGAGAGAGAGAGAGAGAGAGAGAGAGAGAGAGAGACAGGCAGACAGAGACAGAGACAGAGAGAGAGACAGGGAGAGAGGGCAGGCCACTGCCAGCATACTGGTTCCATACTTCTGGCCCCTAGAACTGTGAGGCTTTGTTACAGGAGCCTTAGGAAGCCAAAACATTGGTCCTATTAGCAGTTAGAGACTACACAACCAAAAAAGGTTATTAATTTGTAGCATAAACACTCCTGAAGCCTACCTTTAACATGGACATGCTGGCTATCAAATGAGGGATGCATTATGTGAGTGTATCTAACATAAAAGGAGAGATGGCTGGTGGAGGGTAGAGCACTCCTCTAACATGTGTGAAACCCTGGCTTTGATCTCCAGCAATGCAGGGTGGCGGGGAGAAAGGATGGGATGGCATAGGGGCAGGGTGAGCAAGAAGGAAAGAAAACTGCTTCAGAAGACTCAAAGCACCACCTTCCTGATGAATAAAACAAGGCAAGAAGGAAAGGTTGGGAAGACCTTAACTGAACGTCAAGGCGGGAGGAATAATACAGGGCCATAATTCAAGGGTCTCAGGGGAGCTGGCATCTTAGTGCTGATTTAATCTAAGATTTCAGCTTTAACAAGGGATAAGGTTTACAGACTGAAAATTAGCCGCGAGGTATAACTTTACCCCTGGCTTAGCAGAGGACCAGAAGAATAATGCACGAGGCTCTGTCAGAACTTGCTGGGCAAGCCCAGGGCTGTGGTTTGAACAAAGCCGTGTAGGTCTACATATGAATTACAGGAAGAAAGGAAGGAAGAGAAAGAAAGAGCTTCAAGGCTATTTATTCCTTTCTACAGCCTGCACTGAAGAAAAGACTAAAGCATATGTCACAGACCCAGCTGGGAAATGTAGGGCCCACCAACTCATGAGAGGTATGAACCACCCACCCCAGACTTTCCGCTTGGTATCTGGGCGCATATTCAGAGGTGACTGTGGTTCTGATGGAGTGCTATTGGTTCTGGGCCTTCCATGAGCTTCAGCCAAACTACGCAGGCTTTAAAGATGAGAACAAGCAGTGAAGACTTTGGAATCTCACAGCCTGTTGTTTTGGGGTGAAAGAGTACTTTTGGTCTCAGTACTTTGGATAAGGGTGGGGAAAGATATGGGGCCTCAAAGTGCTGATGGAATAGCCAGATCTCTTGGATAGAGTTGTGGTTCTGTCTAAGTCTATTTAAGAAGAGGTAGACATCTGTTGTTTTCATTTACCCAACATCTGTTTCTCCCCTGTTCCTGAAAACCATATTCTGACTTCCTTTTGAGGGCTCAACTTTATTCTCAGTCCTTGACCCTAGGTGTAGGCACATGACCACAGCCTAGCCAACCAGGGTATTCCATTGTTCTGGCTTCATTATTTGGTTGAGAGATGGGCACTTGACCAGACCTTGGCCAGTCAAGGCATTCAATTGTCCTGGCAGTAGCAGTAGTTGGTTTAGGAATGAGAATATGGCCCAAGTATACCCAAGGAGGGTTTGTGGTAGTGCACGCCTTTAACCCCAGCACTCTGGGAGGGTGAAGCAGGAGGACTGCAGTTTTGAGCTCATCCTAGGCAACTTAGTGAGACAGTGTCTCAAAATAAGAAAAAGGCCTAGGATGTAGCTCAGTGCAAAGGCCAAGTTTAATTTCTAGGAACAGAGAGGGAGAGAGAGAGACAGAGAGAGAGAGAGACAGAGAGACAAGAAGAAGGAGGAGGAGGAGGAAAAGGAAAAGGAAGGAAAAAAATAGAGTAGCATTGGTTTGAAGCACTTAAAATAGAGACAGGATATTATTCTTAACCAAATTTCAGACATCTTCATCACTGAATCTTTGAATCTTTGGACTGGTTTGCATGTACACCAACTTTCGTATAAGAGTTGACCTTTGAAATATTGTTAGTCTTTGTTGACTTCTATACAACAGATATTCTTTCAACTAGCCAGAGAATAAGACCTTTTCTTATCAGACAGCCATGCTTCTGTGAGCACCAATCACAATTCCTAACAAAAGTCAACCCCTTTGTGGCTTCAGGCTATCAGTACAGCTGACATTTTTGTAAAATCTCAGAGCACATTTTCAACACTGCTTGAATTTATATCTTCCTGGATTGCAATCATAATTACCCCCAAATAAAAGTAATTTTTATCATTCTTCACTAAGCAGATTTTATAAAGGTGGAAAGGTTGATCCTCAAAACTTTTTAAAAAGCTATTGAGAGTGAGGTAAAGTCAGCCAGGATCCTGAGAAGAGAGGAGCTGTGTGGTGCTGCTGGTGGCCATCTTGCTACCATGGGAAGAGAGTTGGCCCCAGTGAGCTGAGGGTCAGAGACTAAGTTCCTGGTGAGGTTGAGCCCCTTCCTTCAGGTGTATCTTAAAATTTTTTTTCTATTACAGGAACCAATATACTTCCACCTTTTGTTTTCTTAAACCATTGGAAGTTGAGTGTTTCACTGGCAACCTGAAGTTTTCTGACTCATACACAGATCATGGTAGGGTACTATAGGTACCATGACAAATATGAAAACATAGCAAAGCCAGAGAGAAGATATGATTTATGTGCTTGGGATTTATTGGACCTAGAGTTGTTTCTGGAATTCTGGGATCAGCCTGGTGTGGGTAATAATCTGCACAGTATTGGCATCTTGGATCGTCCCCTAGATTTCTGAGAAAGTCCACAGAATCAGACTCAGCGTCAGAAAGTGCACTTTTTAGAAAGCGTGCTTATTGAGGAATGAGCACATACACTCTAAACAAGACTAACTTTTACTGGAGATGGCAATACATTGGGAGAGTTCCAAGCAGATAGAGATAGAGGTGGCCAAGGTCTATCAGAAGGGTCAAAAACACAATGCAAATGTGTGCAGATAAGGCCCAGGAGTGTCACCTAGGCCTCTGAAGCATTTGACATAGGTGTGAAGAACATGAGATGGTGAAGGTGCCCAGTGCAGGAAACTCAGACAGGAAACTCAAGAAGCCTAGACCACAGTCTGCCAGTAGGTACAACACTTCCTCTCTCACTTGCTTGCCACTTTTTCATCTCTAGCTCACGTCTAGCTTGTTACCTACACTTACAGAGACTGGTAAGACAGAGAAGAGGTGAAGACAGCAATAACTGAGAATGTTTTAGAGCACTAAAGGTATTTTAAAAACACAAAAACAATGGTATTATTCTTTAAATCCTTCTGGAATGAAAAAATAAATTTTTTTCTCCAAAGAAAACAATAGCAATCTGAATTCTTTCTGGAGTAATACGACATAATAATAATCCTTAAGAACCATCCTAAAGGTAACAACTGTGGGGTAGTACAAGCTCTGACTTAGGATCACCAACTCATCCTGGGTTTGGGGGGATTGTCCCTCTTCTGTTTTGAAGCTGAAATGTCCTGTGTCCTGGGAACCCTTTCATCCCTCGCTGATCTGGATGGTCAGTCATGTTGTTTCTCTAGCTTGATCGGTCATCTTACTTTTCAGAGCCTCAGGATCTTCCTCTGTGGATCAGAGTGTGTGGCAGGGGGAAGGTACAGTGAGGGGACAATCAGTGGTTTTCAAAGAGTGGCTGAGAGAGCTACAGCTTTCCTATGGGGCCACCATGGCTACTGCAGAAGGCGATTGGCACCCAACACCCTCCCTGCCTGCTATAATCAGAGGAGCACTGTGCAGTGAGTTTCAGAAATGAGGATCTGCCTAAGATCTGCTGGTTGGCAGGGGCACCTGTTCATGAGAGGCCTCCCTCTAGAATTCCATCACTCCTTTTCTTTGTCAGGCAGCAAATGGCTCTTCTAGACTGGTGGTTCCGGCACCTGGGTGAGACTAAGGGCCACCTGGGAAGTGTTAAAGCTGTGTACACTTCTGGCTGCCACACCTGGAGATTCTGGCTTCCCTGGAATTGGGTGGAGCCAGGGATCTATATTTTTAAAAATTTTTGCAGGTGACACACATATAAATTATTCACAAATGTCTCTGTGCTCACTATGATTAATAATAAATTACTTTCCACACAATTCACAAATGGCCAAGATACACCATTGTTTGAGATGCATTATTCCAGCGTGTCTCAAATTTTCCGTGCAGCAGGAGGGCTTGTTAAAACACGAATCGCTGGCCCCACCACCAGGGTTTCTGTTACAGTGGGGCCAGGTAGTACCGGAGATGTGCACTTCTAAAAATGCTTCTAGGCAGGCACTGGCTATCTTTAGCAGCATCACTTTAGACCGTGCATGCACTTTAAGTGTCTTACTTGACCTCTTTAATCTCTGTCGTCATTATAACCTCTTCTACCTCCCCCTGGCATAGTGCTTAGTAAGTCACCGGTGAACATACGGGTGGGTAAGGCTGGGGCTACAGCTCAGTGGTAGCGCACTTGCCTAACATACTAGCAGCACTCACAAAGTAGAGAGGTATTTTATGAGCTTCAATGGGAGCCAACTTCTTAAAAATGCTAAGTAACAACTGTGCAAAATTCTGGGGGTACAGTGTGGTACTGCATTATGTCTACGCTGCACAATGACCAGAGCAGGTGGGGGTAATCAGTATATCGTCACCTCACTTTTCTTCTCTTTTCAAGTGACTCTTTAAAGAGCAATACGGCTATACCCTTAGCACGCGAAAAAGTTTTCTGCTGGCTGTCTGAGGACTATTGTCTCATGGGGCCTTGGTGGAGGACATGGGTGGGAACCACAGGATTTCCTGCTCTCAGCTCTCAGGACTTTGTGCAGAATACAACTAAACGACAAATGTGTTCTGTCCAGTCCTGGGGCTTCCGGCCAAGCCCACTGGGCTTTCTCAGAGGCTCCATTTTGCTTTGTTTTTTCACTTTCTAAAGCTGGCAGATTTACTTTTTCACCCACCAATTCCTTTCTGGCTTTCTTTGGCTTGTCCTAGTCAAGGTTTTAAATCAGTTTGCTGGGATATTACACAAGCATACTCTGGTTGCTATAACTTGTTCTCCTAGGGATAAGCTTGTCATTATCCCCCAGAGAGCCTGAAATGACCACCACATCCCTGCGTGGCTGCATCAGGGACCCGATCTTCCCTACATCCTTTGGTTTGTTTTTGTTCTCTGTTGGTACTGGAATAGCTACAGGCAGCTTGGCACTGTCTTTCCACCCATCTTCATTATACGAGGAATGTCTCTTGGACTACAGAGATCCACTCATGGTCACATCCCAGACCTCAAGGCCAGACACACCCGAACAGTTAGAAAGGGAAACCACTGCCCATTATTAGCCACTGAACAGAGAGTGCTCAGTCCCAGTTCTGGGGGAACATTCAGATGGTGTTTAAGTGGCTTTGTAACTTTTATGTAACTCCTTGAAGTCAGAAACAGCATCCAGAGAATGAACACAAATAACAGTAACAGAATTTAAAAAGAGATCCCCTCTCTTTATTTCAGGTCCTGCTTCTGGGATGGTGATGCTGTCAAGTCATTGGCATACGAGCCCATGACCCCTAAGAAAACAGGATGAGTGCAAACAGGCAGGAAACAGGGCCTTTCTAACTCTGCCCCGCAGAATGGGTTTATTCCGAGTATATATTTATGTATCAAGAATCCCTTCAACATCCCTGCCACTATCCCCGGGCAGTCACTGGGGGTCCCAACTCCAGAGATGACCGCTGTATTGTAGAGTTAAGGTGCATCAATCACTCAAGAGTTGCTTAGCAAAGTCAGCAGCACTACAGAACCATGCATACACCCCATGCCCACTGCCCCATCCCTCACACGGCAGAGGTGCCTATCCTCTAGTGCAAACTGCTCTGGGAAACCTTGCCTGCATATGTTCTAGAAAGTTCCAGACTTGTCTCTGTGTCATGATAATGACATTCATGTTTCAGAAAACACCTCTGAATCTGCCTGTCAGGAAAATACCATTTTAGATAATAAATACAGTAGAGAACTTGAAAAATTTTCCACTGAGACACCATTTGGCAATACTTGACAGGGAAACTGGGTATTTTTCTTGCAGCAAGAAGACCTACCCTGCTGGCTTCAGAGGACAACTGCCTACCTATCTGTACTTCACAGGCTGGCGAGTTCAGTTTCGGTAAGTTCATATTAATAGAAATGATTGCACATACGCTAGTTCAAAGTGATCTTTAATTTTCTCTCATTTCCTGTGCAAATATTGTTTTTGCTTCATGTCCTTCTAAATGTAGTCCTCCACACTGATGGTAGAAGTCATTTCAGTAGGTTTCCAAGAGTTAGGCAGAGTTGGAAATTTTCCTCTTTCATCGTGTCCCAAATTGTAGATGTTTTTAGCCCTGGGCTACAAGGAGACACATTATTATGAAAAGTTGACATCCAATCCATCAAACATTGTCTTTGTCAAGAAGATGTTTTTGGCTGCTTAACATGTGGGTGTACCTTTTGTTGTCAGATAGCTTATTCCTTGAGATGCAGTCCATGCCATCCAGGAAGGAGGAACCACATCTTGAAGTAGTCTTCTGGAAGGTCTGCCTGTATCCTGACCGACCCACAACAGAAAGCGGATGTTGTCAAATTAGCAGAGGTCAGTGAGGTAATCATAACTAGACAATCTGAAAAGTAGCAGAATTCTGCAGGTTTTAGTTGCTGGTGTGTCACTGAGTGGAGAGATGCCAGTCATTTTCAGCTCCAAATTCTGCCAATGGAACAAAATTTAGACTGTAATAATACCCAAAATGGAAAGCATGGATACATTAAAGAGAGACTGAGAAAAAGAAACAGGATTCAGATTGACGTGATGGCAGCCATACTGAGTTGTAATCATCATGATTTCCCTAGAGTAACCATAGTTGATTTTTTTTCTGCACAGTTTCCCCTGAAACTATAAATGGGTCAAATCATTAGAGTGGTATGTGGAGCTTTACAGCTGACACCTGGCACCTGGAATGTGCTGGCCAAGATATTTTCTTAACATAAACCAGGTGTACTCTGACTTGGACAAAGTCATTTTTCTCCTAACCAGTACTGACCTCCTTCTTGACCCAAATCCTGTACACTTGGTCTTGCTGTTGCCAAGGACATGCTTCTGTCCACAGGCACCTGTGGTGGATTAACTAATGATCAACTTGTCACACCCAGCTTAACTGAGTCAGTGTGGTGCTGGGTGTGGAAGACCCACCTGAGGATTATTGCCAATAGTATAAAAGCAGAACTGGAGGGGAAGATGGTGTGCTGTTGATTCTCCCAGAGAAGGTTGTAACTCTGGTTTTCCTGATAGGAACTCAAATGTTCTCACTGTTAGAGGAACTCAGGTCTTTGCTGTCACTGAGAATGGCTATGGTTCTCTTCAGGAGAGTTCTGGTCCTCATTTTGAGCATCACTTCCTGACTCCAGTGCAGATCCCTCAGCCTGCTGGCACAGATCCTTCATTCCACTGCTGCAGACTTTCTAGCTTCCACCATTGGTCTTTGGGTTTTCCCAGTGCAGATCCTTGATAAAGACTTGCATGGGACATTGTTGTGGGTTCCAGGTCTCCAGTTGGAGTCACGCAGGACATTGCCATAGGATTCAGGCCCTCAGTTGGATTCTTTGGGTCTCTAGTGCATGAACAGATCTCCTATACTCTCCTGTATTTGACTTTTTGGGTGTCTATTATAAAATAACTCTATAAACTGCATGTCCTGTATAAAATCTACTACCTTGCAAACTCTGACTACAACAGCACTCCCACCTGCAAAAAATTGCTCTCTGTGCAATCCTGGATCTGTCAGCCTCTTGTCTTCAGTCTCGCCGCCCCTTCAGGCCAGTCCTCATTCCCTGAGACTGAGTAGTTCCAGAACACATCCTCAGAGTGAAGAGGGTATGACACATGAGGAAGCAGATAGGGTCAGGGGCTGGAGCGGACTGGGGTGATCAAGAAAAGACATCAAAAAGGAGAGAGGAGATAAGCATTGCAAAACCTGGCAATATCAGGTAGGAAGGAGCCAAGGTGGAGGTGTAGATCCAAGGAATAGTTGGGAGACAAATTAGGGTGAAAAATACTAATGAATTATTGTACTGACTGCACTGGACCGTATGCCGAAACCTAACATGTGGTATACTGATATTAGGAGGTAGGACTTTGGGAGGGAATTAGATGAGGAGGGTGCAATCCTCATGAATGGAATTAGCACCCTAATAAAAGGGGCCCTATATGTTAGCTTGCTTGTTCTCTTTCCACTGTGTTGGGAGGACACAATGGGCAGACATCATTTGCAATCCAGAAGAGGGACTTCAGCAAGTTGGCATCTTAATCTTGGAGTTCCACCCTCCAGAACTGTGAGAAACCAAGCTTATTTTTGGCCGATTAGCCAGCCAGTCTATTGCACTTTGTTGTAGCAGTCTGAACCAACAAAGACATTAGTATTATTCCATTTTCATCTCCCTTTTCTCTCCCTTTTGTGAGCTCTGCCACTCGCTCCTCCTTTATGCATCCTAAGTCATTCAGTAGCATCCATGGGCCCAGCCACTATCACCCAGTACCTTGACCTCCATGTTCCATGAGCTCTGTATCATATTCCTTCTAGATCCTACACGTCTTTCTTCAAATTATATCAAAAACCCAAGTCACATTGTTCTTACATTATAGCTCCCTGTTCTTGTTTATTTTTCTCTCCAGAGGAAGAGGTTTGCATAGGTGTCAAGATCTGGCATTGGGTTGACTATATTCATGCAGGAAATGGCCACTTACTCACTTGGGATATGTCATAAACCACCAAACCCACACATGACTGTCTTTATTAAAATGCATTAGGACCTGGGTGTTAATGGAACAGAACTTTATATACAGCATGCACAATGTATAAATTTTATGCTACACTCTAGGGAAATAGAATGACAAAGAACCTTATGAAATCTTTATGTATTGGAATAGACAGATGCAACACAATTAACAATGCTCGTGTGGAAATACATTATTGCTCTAAGATAGTTTCATTGTACTCTGTGGCCATATGGCAATCTCTGTGATAATACATCTTTTAAAGAAAAATTAACTTTAAATTCAAAGGATTCTTCTAGCTCTGTCTCATTTCTAAATCTCCTCTTTTTTAACTAGAAGATCTCTTTCAGCTGCTGCAGTCAATGATCTTCTCTCTCTCTCTCTCTCTCTCTCTCTCTCTCTCTCTCTCTCTCTCCAGTTGGTCTTGCTAAATTGCCCAGGCTTGCCTTTAATTCAGGATCCTCCTGCCTCAGCCTCTCAAGTAGCTGGGACTACAGGTGTGCATCACCATGCCCAGATAAATGATTTCATTTTAGTGCAGATATTTCTGTGCTGGCGCTAAATGGATTGGCACCACAACTGACTGAAGGACATTTGCAACTGCTGTTAGACACCTTTGCTGCCTGCTGAGATAACCACAGCCCAAATACTTGGTAAAGCATGAGACAGATGTAATTCCATGATTAAAGAGATTGATCAACTGGTTTCCATGGGGAGGTGTTAGGCCGGAATTCTTTTTTAAGTTTAAAAAGTGAAACATAAAAAAGGGTAGAAATAATGCAGAATTTCAAAAAAAAATAGTAAGAAATCAATGCTAGTTAATATATTACTTGTTGTTATCTTAGAAGTAGTTGTTCAAGTTACAAGATCTAGGCATAAAAAATGATCAGACAATCAATGATAACACAAACTATTCTTTTTGATGAACTAACAGAGAATTACTAGTATAGTTATCTATCTCGCATACTTATACATACATACAGTTATACATGTATACCTACATACATATAATCTTTTCCTTTCTTCCATTTCTCCTTTCCCCTATCCCAGCTGTTCTTTAATTTTGAGCACTTTTTTCCCTTTCATTATTACAATATCTATTTTACATTTTGGATTTTATTACTCTTTGTTTTGTATTATTTTTTTTTACACTAGGGAGACAATATGATATTTACAAATGTGAGTGATTTATTTCACTTATGAATATAGTCTCAAGTTGCCACCATTTACCTATAAAAGCCTCAACACCATCCTTTTTTATAGCTGAGTAATAATCCATTATATAAAAATACCACATCTTTTTCATCCATTCTGTGGTTGATGGGCATTTTGGTTGTTTCCAAGATTTAGCTATTACAAATGGTGCTGCTATAAACATGGGTGCACATATATCACTGTGGTATGATGTTTTTAATTCTTCTGGGAAAATATCCAGAAGGGGAATAGCTGGATTGAGTGGGACCTCCAAACCTGGTTTATTTAGGAATCTCCACACTGATTTCTATGTTGGTTGCACCAGTCTACACTCCCAACAAGAGTGGAGAAGTGTTCCTTTTTCCCCACAGCCCCACCAGCATTTGTTATCAGTTGATTTCTTGATGGCAGCTGTTCTTTCTGGAGTAAGACAGAATCTTAGTGTTGTTTCAATTTGAATTTCTCGAATGACAAGTGATGTTAAGCATTTCTTCATGTATTTATTTGCCATTTGTATTTCTTCATCTGGGAAGTGCCTGTTCATCTCAGATGCCCATTTTTGGATTGGGTCTTCGAATTTGGGGGCCCTGATGTTAGGAAAAAAATTTTGTCAACAAAATTTTAAGTCTGAAAGTGACTTGTAGTTGAATGATTTCAATTGTTAAATGAAGATTTACTGTGTAGGTCTTAGGAAGGAAAATCCTTGAAGTATCATGGATACAGATCCTGAAACACAAAGGGCATCAAGAAATCATGCTTAACCGAGTGGGCGGAAAGATTGTCTCAGTTCCAAGGTGCACTCCTGAGGCATTGAAGTATTAAGCCACAAGTGTACCTGAAGAACAGGTTTAACCAATGAGGATTCCACATGGTAGTGTGATATTGTTCATAGCTCAGTGAAGCTACAGTTCAGGCTTTCCCCATCCATGGGTAACATAAGAAGGGAGGGCTCCACTTCCTTTCTTCGGTTGTGGTTTGAAGGAGACCACTTTGCTTATGGTAAGTGAAGCGAACAGATGTGTGGATGATTTTAGTCAGAAAGGTGGGAATTCAGATTCCAGTTGGTCAATGTTGGCTCTTTAGTGATTCCGTATCTCAGTATGTTTTCTCTCACTTAATAGTAATGGCTGCAAAAAAGCTGGGGCTTCCCAAGCAGAAGGCACAATTGTAAGCAATGGATGCATATTACTCCATCTAATCTCTCAATGACCCAATGAGGCCATGTGCAGAAAAGAGTTGGCACGGCCTGAGACTGCTGCTGTGCAGGCCTGGCCTTGGCTGGGGCTGGGAACTTCAGAGGATTCTCACCATTCCAGCTCACTGTGCCTTCACTGCGTGCCAGCAGGTGGTTCATGCTGAATACCCACTTCCCTTCTGGGCATCTGGAACTTTGGTGTATGCTGGACAGAGGGCACTAGGTAAGCAGACCCTAGCCAACACTCTGGTAGAGTCTCTAATGAACTTCCCAGCTAGACCGCATGTCATAGCTGTCATCACTTATCCTTGGAGGAGTTACAGGCATCCTGTGTGACTACTCTGAGAGAGGAATCTTGGTAGCTTGTGCCTGATTTTCCTTCTGATCTTGATTTGCATCCTTTTGCCATAAGAGAATTTAGCTGTGGGCAAGACTACATGCTGAACCTTTCAGTCTTCCCAGTGAGTCATGAGTCTGAAGGTGGGCTTGGGAATTCCCTCCCTATAGGTGTGTGGCATTATCATTATCTTCATTTTAAGGGCCAGGAAGCTGACTCATGGAGAGGTTAAGTAACCGTCTCAAGGCTACACGCCTGGGCCATGGCACAACCAGGGTTTGAACAGAGCAGACTGTCTCCCCAGCTCTGGATTCTAACCCCACGGAGGCTCTTAAATTATTCTAATACTACTTCCCTTGCTGGGGGGTTGCATACCAAAGCAGGAGTGTTTGCTCAATATAATATATTTACCCTGCCATTATATTATCATGCACATTCCTAGTCCCTTCCACCTACTAGCTAGAAAATCTACAAAGCAATTTTTACAGTTCCACTACCAAGCAGAATGTCCCTGAGATATTGAAAAACCTTTCAGGCAAAGGGACAAAAATGGCATGGGATGCATTCTGCTCCTTTCTTACTTTTTAAAAAATGACATCTATTATGATGGTTTTCCTTATAAGACAAATAAAGCCTCTACATCTTCCCTCTTCTCTCTTCACCCTCTCTGCAGCCTCCTGGTCTCAGCTTGGTGGGGGCTTCTCTACCTCCAGGGGATGGTGAAGAAGTCAGTTCAGCAGGCTGGGTGTTTAAAGAGCTGAGGGGTGAGAAGTAGGAAGGGGGTGCAAAGTCCGTGGGGAGCCTCCTCTCATTATGGTGGCCTTATTTCTAACCACCAAGCCCCCAACTGGGAACACGCTGGTCTTACAATAGAAGAGAAAACATTCTGTTTGCTGAAATTATTGTTTCTCAATTACCCTTCACCCCTTCCTATCTTTCAAGCCTTCTTGTTAATGCAGAAGTTAACTTCTAGTTTTTTTTTTTTCCCACTGAGGAAACCAAATGGCCCCCACATTTCATGGATCTACTCTTGGATTTCTTTCAGAGAAAAGCAGCTCTCCCCGCCGAATGCTTGTCCATGATTAGGCGGCAAGACAAGATGAGCTAAGGCACAGTAGCTCTGTGGGGCAGGACTGGGGGAGAGGAGGTAAAGAAAGAGATCCCTGACTTAAAACCTCATCTTTCCCATCTACTCCTTGATCGTCCCTTTACTAGAGAAGCAAAGGCCCTTGCAGTGTGAAATAGGGCTTAAACAGAAAGGGCAGGAGAGTGGTAGTGGCTTGGATGATACTAGTTGAAAGCAATGAAATCAAATCTTTCCCTGGAAGCCTAGTTTTGAAAAAGAAAAATTAGAAGGAGCTTGTGGACATTGGGTACTTGAAAAGAAGGTTTGGTCATAAGAAGTCCCTCATCCCTAACCCAAGGCTGGAATTTAGGAAGAAAAGCTAAAAAAAGGTCTCCTCACACATGGTAGACTTTTCCATGGGATAGCACTTGCTGATCAACACTTTATTTGTTTATTTATTTTTATTTACTAAGAATCTACACAAAAATCCATAGAACAGACACAGGTTTAGCAAGGTCATGGTACAAGGTCAGAAAGCCATATACAGAAATCTAGTGTTGGCCTATATACAAGCAACGAACAATTCAAAAGTAAAATTGTAAAGGCACAAGTTACAGCATCACAAAAAAGCTTAAAGTAACATTACTGTATAAACCTACCAAAATATATTCATTATCTGTATCCTAAGAACTATAAAAGCCAATCAAAAGTACTCAAATACAACCTAAATAAGTGGAGCGAGACTATATATGTGAATTGGACAAATATCAAAACATTTATTTTCCCTAAACTTATCTATAGGTTCACCTCAATATCTATCAAAGTCTCAGCAGAATTCTTTTTTCAAAAAACTATCTTAACTATTTTTATATACATATACATAAACATACACATAGTTTTTCTTTCAGTTTGTCACACAAGTGAAACAATACATTGTTTACATGTGTGTGACTTATTTATTTCACTGACAAGTACGTTCTCAAGGCGCATCCGTTTCAGTATAAAAGTGTCAATGATCAGCACTTTAAAAGCAATGTGTGAGAGGTGGAAATCAAAAGAAAACCTCCTGTGCTGAAATAAAATGCCTTTTAGTTTAAGGAAAACCAGCATCTCCACACCAAATACGAGAATGGTGGGAGGACCCACAGCAAACTGTTGCCAGGCCGTTGAATGAATGAACCCTTTCCAGCAGATGGCTTCATCAGAAGACCTGATTTTCTGTTTAGCTGCATCATTTGCCCAATTGCCCAAATTTACCTTGGTCACCTCATCTACCCCACTGTAGGCGCCTCAATTTCTTTATCTGTAGGTTGAGTAGTGTAATGAATACTGTCCAGGACCACAGTAATAACTGAGTGAGATAATGTGTGTTAATGTGATGAGAGAATTGTAATTTAATACTGTATCTAAGTGTTGGTTTTAATATTTTAATCCAATGAGGTTTGTTAGTATCGAGATTGAAAACAAAATTAAACATAAAATGAAAACCTAGTTGTCACCATACTGATCAGCAAGAAAGGAGGATTTCTTAAAGAGGAGAGCCTTAGACAGCTAAATTACAGATCGAAAGGGCATTGCAATAAAGTTACCGTATGACCATTTAAAATATTAGCCTTTTAAAAAAAATTTCAGCAGCATTAATCCTTCCTCCTGGGTTTGTCTGGTTGCAATCACACTGTGGTCTGTGCAGACTGTGGACATCAATTAAGATTTAGGTCAAAGCCTCTGAAGTAGCCAATGATTTAGTTTCTGGGATTAAGGAAGACAAAGCCTTACCAATGGCTGCATAAGAATAACATTCCTTTCCATCAGAATCATCCTACATCAAGGAAATGTTTGAAACACAGGCAGCCTCGGATAATATGCCTGTTAAAGTTATTATATGGTTGAACTTTAGAAAAATACAGTCATACAAATGTGTTTTAACAATCTTTACTGTCGGGAAGAGTCTTGGAGAAAGGAAATTTGACTGAGCTCTTGAAGGCCCGGTTCACTCCTAAATAGGTCACCGTCTTCCAGAGCCGCCTTGCCTGCTGGATTCAGACCTACCTCCTAGGCGTTCCCCGCCTGTGATCATCATCCTCACCTCCTGTGCTTTCTTTGCAAACGCTCCAGTCTGTGCTTAGTGTTAGATTATGCTGCAATTAGCTGGTCTCTTGGCTTCCCTTGCACAGAAGGAACTTCTTTTACAGTGGAATTTATTTTTTGTAATGGTTCTGTCTGATTTTTAACGCTTCCCTGGAGACTAAACCCCCAGCTCAGTCCTTGGCAATGTGATTCTAAGCGGGAGACACCCTGGTAAGTCTGACCCTTCGCTTTTTTTTTCCCTTTCCCTTTTTTCCTGATGACCGTTTGCAAGGGGATGGAGGATAATCAGCAATCCAAACGAATGGAGAAAGGCAAAACAATAAAGATTTGGTTACCTTGCAGGAAAAAGAGACATAGCTAAATCTATTGACTATATTTATTCCTGAGACTGGATTCTTCATTAACACAGAAAATCACGAAGGTGCTACCATAAACTCTCGTCTACTTATTCATGAGGTGACTTCTGCAATGCCTGGGCACTTCACAAGGCGACATATAATGAGACCAAGGAGCCCAATACTTTTTCAACTTCAGCTCCATTTGAAAAAAAAACCAAAAAACCCATTCTGGTAGGGATTGTGTTTGTCCCTGTCCCCACACTGTGGGAACTTAGCACATATTTGGGGACAAATGACTAATACAAAGGTTGGTATACATAAGAACAAAAAAACCCTAACTTTTCAACATTCTCCTCACTTTCATTTTAGTGCTTCTACCCACCTGCTCCTATGTATCGCATAGGTGATAAAACATTATTCTGGCTTTCTTTTTCTTCAAAATTCGTATTTTTATAAGTATGTGTTTTGTAGCTCACAATGATTACAGTCACTGTGGGGCGTTGGTACATGTATGTAACTCGTCTTAATTCTTTTTACCTTCCTTTCCCCCTCCCTCCTTCTCCCCTCCCTCCATCACTTGGTCCCTTCCCATTTGCAAATGATCCATCTCTCTGTTTCCTATCATCTATCTTTCACTTTTCTCTTTAATTTAGTCATACTTTGTGTTTCTCAATTAACAGAAACCAGGGGAAATTTAGACTTGTGCACTGATGTGAACTTGTATTATCCTAGAAGCCCTCGGGTTTCGTTTTAGTTCTTCATACTTTGAAGGAATTCTCTTTTCTTGTCATATCCTACCTATTCTTTAGTGCTTTCTCTTTTCTGATTTCCTGTCCTCCTCTCCCTCCTCTTGGTAATAGAGATCAGACACTTGAAGTGTCAGATACAGCCACAGGTGCCTTCAGAACCATCCATGGCCTTATAAAACCTCCACAAACACCCAAGGTGGAGGACTCTTCCCTGGTTCCTTCTTTTTTCAGATAAGAAGATAACTTGGTCCACAGCACGTGGCTGGTAGATGGGAGAGGTGGGATTTGAACTCACTCAGCTGGCTCCAGAGCCTCTCTTAAACACTCTATCACTTCCTCTAGCTCTCTTGGATCAGCCCAGGTTCTGAACTCCAGAGGTCACCTGTCCAGTTTATGTTGCTTGCTAATTACTTCTTGACCATTTCCATGTGGTGGAGACACAATTGCCTCCGATGGGATGCACGTTACCACCTCTCCCAATGCTTACAAGTTTTTGCTTTGCTGTTTTTCTTTTAATCAATTAAGTTTATTGGTACATTTTAGGTATACATAGTGATCACATTCATTATAGTGAATTGGCACCTGTCCATGATATAACTTGTTTCTTCTTTTTTTTTTTCTTTTGGCAATTATTTAGTTACAAATGAACTAGATGAACCAATAAGCCAAAACGAAAACGATCGGGAGATAAGCCTTGTGAATGAAGATGGTATTTGTTCAAACTGAGACCATCTTAAAAATACATTCCTGATGTCACGTTATCTCATACACATAAATGTACATACACACCAATACAGCATTAAAAGATACCCGAAACCACTGCTCCTCACAAAAGCAACATAAACTCAATGGAAAGTAGCTAAAGACTGACGGCACCTGCAGTCCAAGGGTGAGAAACTGGAGGGAGGCAAGGGAACGGGAAGTAAGGAAGATTCAGAGGCTCCTCCTCCTAAAGGTCCCACCACCTTCCAGTATCGCCAAGCTTTTAACACACAGACGTTAAGGGCCACTCATCAAAGCCATGTCTGATGATGGCCTGGAGTTTGTGACACTCAGACACTCTAATGACTGAGGTCCTTCGGTTGTACTCATGTGCTCATGGCCACCTAGGTCACTGAGCAGCAAGATAGCGTGGGCACATTTATGTTAAGAAAATGAATTCTTAGTTCTAAGCAACTTGAACTAATGCCTTTATTTCCCTTGCCTGATCTTTCTTCAGACTAAGAATTAAAAAAAATAAAAGCACAATGAGAAATACAGGCCAATAAATAAAGAATGCAAACAAGGTTAAGTCATTCTGCGCCTTCCCTAGAGAATCCTTCTAAAACCGTGAAGCTGCGAGGAAGTGGTGCTTTGAACTGTTTTGTTATAAAAGATAAAGAAATCATGAAGAAAATGAAATAACTATGTACAAAAGACTCTGGTCATTTTGTTTTAAATGCCATTGAGTGCAATTTATTCATCCCCAGTCTTTGGTCGGGTAGGCACTCTGCTGCTGAGCTATATCCCTGGCCCTACATGTGCTTTGGAAAGTTGCAAAACATATAGCACGTTGTGTATAGCAGCTGCAATGTGTTTACTGGCATCAGATAATGTAGATCTGAGATCCCCAAGGGGATCCATGAAGTCACAACTTTTGTTCTTTTCTTTATTATAACCCAATACCACATTTAGAAGGGAAAATTAGATTTGATGAACGTGAGTTGTACTGGCAATAGTTATTGAAAACAGAAAACCTACTGTATGTATTTTAAGTGCCTGGATCTCCTCTTGCATCTCCATATGAGCTGCTTGAGTGTGGGCTTTGTGTACTCAGATTTCTGTGGAGTTTCTATCACCTAGAATAGTACCTAGGTCATAGTGGATTGGGAATGGATATTGGATAAGTAACTACTAAGTTATTTTCTGAAATGAGGTACAGAATCTGTGTGGTTAATTTTATGTATCAATGTGCCTAAGCCAAGATATCTAAATAATACTTTTTGGTGTATCCTTATTCTGGATATTGCTGTTGTTATATTTATTTTATTTTATGTGAAATTAACATTTAAATCAGCAAACTTTGAGTAAACCTGGCAACCTTCCTATGGTGGTGGGCCTCACCTGATCTGCTGAAAGCCTCAATATTAAAAAGTCTGATGTTCCCTGATCAACAAGAAATTCCACCTTCAGATGACTTTAGACTTGAACTGCAATATCCATTCTTCCTGTTCTCCAGCCTGTTAATTTAAGACTTGTCAGCCTCCATAATTATGTGTCAACTCTGTATAGTAAACTCTCTTTCTCTCTCTCTTTCTCTACACACACACACACACACACACACACACACACACACACAATGGTCCCCAACTTTCAATTTAGGACTCACAACTTTATGATGGTGTGAAAGTAATTGATACACATTCAGTAGAAGCCATGTTTTGACTTTCACATTTGGCTCTCTTCCCCCAGTGATATGGGGCCTGATCCTCTCTTTTGGTGCTGGGCAGAAGCAATAGACCACAGGTTCCCATCAGCCACATTGCCACAAGGGGACCCCGCTGACACTTCACAGTGCTCTGTGCAGCTCAGCTAAGATGCATGGTATGTTAGGTGGATTAAATGCATTTCCAGTTTACAGTCTTTGCAACTTATGGTGGGGCCATCAAACCATAAGCCCAGCACAAGCCAAGAAGCACACATGTATTTATACATGTATGCACACATGCACAAGCTACTTGTTGCACTTGTCTGGTCACTAATGCAGATTAATGCAGTACCTATCATCCATTTACTCTCTCAATGAGCCAATCAGTATCTGTCATTTACCAGGAATGGTTTGCACCCACCAACACCCAACAGCTCCCAAAGCCAGGCTGATGATACAAGCCCTGAACTAAGCTCTTAGTTACAGCTTCTCCACTGTGGCGCAGGGACGGAGTGTATCATCTCAGCGTTTCATTTCTCTCGTGGAGCTCCTCCTAGAAGCAGGTGGTGAGAGACCCCTGAACTTGTTACAGCCGAGGTTGCTGTGCTATGAGGTGCCAGCGCAGTGCTGTGCTTGGAGGGGAAATGTTCCCAGGGTGACGCAGAGCCCCTGATGGTCTCACTTCCTCTAACTGTTTCCACTCACTACAAGCTAGGCTGTGGGTGGGGAATTTCAGAGACTGAAACTGGCCCAAAGGTTCCTGAAGGTTCACAAACTCTATCATTTGATGACTGTGTGATTACTGCAAGGAAAAGGTGACAGCAGAAAATACATCAGTGCGAACTTCCAGGGACCAGAGTGGGAAGGTGGTCCTCTAGGATTCACCCCAAGGGATCAGCACTTATGAGACTGGTCCAGGGGCAGAGTTTTTGGAAATGAAGTATTCACATATATGCTTCGCCCACCAGGGCCAGTGCAGCAGGGGAAGTGGACGGTGAAAGTAAAAGCCTTGAGCTGCAGGTAGTCAGCATGGGCTGGTCCCGGCACAAGTTCCATCTTTTGTAAGTTAGAGTGTCCTTTGCATCTTAGGAGTCATTTTATCCCTTGCTTCCCCTC
This sequence comes from Dasyprocta punctata, assembly GCA_004363535.1. Classification (NCBI taxonomy): domain Eukaryota; kingdom Metazoa; phylum Chordata; class Mammalia; order Rodentia; family Dasyproctidae; genus Dasyprocta; species Dasyprocta punctata. The sequence continues at coordinate 92,719 of RJWM01003789.1, forward strand.
CAGTTGAAAGCTACATCCCTCCTTTGATGTCTCCTTCCTTCTGATGCTTAGATCTCCAATTCATGCATCTTGAAAACCTGCCTCTGACTTGAGGTGAAACTGCATCTCTACAAGGTGGTACTTTGTGCATGACAGAGTGAAAAATTTGAGGCCAACTGTGCCTTCCTAGAATCATAACTGCAAGCCCATATCCTTACCAATTAACACGTCACTTGACAGAAATGATGAGCAGATTGTCAGATGTTCCTGTCACGGAGTGCTAAAGGGCTGTGAAAATGATTTATCAACATTAACACTTCCTCTGTGTTTCTACAGTGCTAGACATGAAACCCAGGACCTTGGACATGCTGCCACTGAGCCGCACTCCCTGCCCCTCATCCACTACACCTCTTTATATCAACAGGTGACCTTCAGAAACATAATACTGAGCCCAAGAGCAAGTCCTGGAAGACTGCATTCATTTATAGTTCTCAGACAGAAACAAACCATATGTAAATTTAAATATATATATATATATATATATATATATATATATATATATGCCAGAGATATTTCAAGATCAAGTTGAAACCAAAAGACCAACATAATGAAAAGTAAAATGTTTTTGTCTTTGTGATTTAGCTGTATCTGTGTAACTTGTACTGTGTCAGATTATCCTTTTTGTGCTCAATGGCTTGGAAATTTTGACCAAATGAGTAACGGGGGAGACAGAGATGTGGGGTGAGGTAGAGGTCTTTTATAGCAGACAGCACCTTTGCACAGGGCAATTTCATCTGAAGACGTTGCTTCCTCTGAGATCATGGTTTGACTTTTCTCTAAGTTGCTGTCAGAGAGGGTGAGGAGGACCCTCCTCCACTCCATCCCTTGAATGGATGGAAGGGATACCAAAACACAGGGGTCTAAGGTCAAGGGCAGCTTCCTATTGGGGAGCAGAGCGCTAAAGCACAGGCACAGGCCGTACCACCTGTCTTGGTCAGCCACGTCCGTGGATATGATGGTAACCCCATAAAATTATAAGGGAGTAACGATTCCTGCTCTCTAGTGACTTAACAACCATCGTGATGTCATAGCTGACGTGATACAGCACAACACATTAATCATGCGTTCACAGTAGTGCTGTGTTGTCAGATAAAAACATAGAGTCCAATCACAACAGCACATGATACTTGAAAGTAACTATGTTACTGGTTTATGAACTCAATATACTAAACTCTAACATAAGTTTAGGATATGCCCCTACTCTTTACTAAACAAAAAAAAAAATTGCTGGAAAACAATCTGCCTTATGTTACCAGGAGTAGCCTTACATATCACTGTTTACTGCATCTCTTGATTTTATCATTTTTCTCTTGTGTATGACTTAATCTTGTGTTGTTTCGTTCATCACAGCAATATATTTATACCCATGTTTATAGCAGCACAGTTTGTAATAGCCAAATCTTGGAAACAGCCCAAATACCCATCAACAGATGAATGGATGAAGATGTGGGGATTTTCTTATGCAATGGGGTACTACTTTGCCATAATGAAGGGTAAGTTTGAGACATTTCTAGGTAAGTGGATCCACCTCAAAACCATACTCTAAAGTGAAGTAAATCAGATAGACATGTTTAAATATTTCATTGTTTCTTTTATGTGAGAAACCGAAAAGGTAAATAAGGACCAAAATGTATAATAGGTACTGGGAAATGGGAAGAAATATTCAAATGGGAAGAGAAGCACGGGAGGGAGGATGGGGAAGGAAGGAAAGAAGGGAGGAAGGGAAAGAAAAGAATGGAAGGCAAAATGGAAACAAAGCTTATGTAAATAAGGAAGGGAAGAAGGGTTAAAGGGAGAGGAGGGTATTGGGGAAAAAAAAAGATGCAAGATATATTATGTATAGGTACAAATTCCCTATGATGAATGTGGTCATTATGTACATCTAAAATGTACCAATAAAATTAATAAAATAATTTATCAGAGAACTGAAAAAATGCAATAGCTAGGGGAAAAAATACTGAGATGAAGTTCACTTAATGTAAAATTAGCCATTTAAAGAGAACAAATCAGTAAAATTCCACACATTCACAACATTGTGCAACTACCACTTCTGTCTAGTTCTAAAAAAACTTTTCCTCCTCCTCCTCCTCCTCCTCCTTCTCTTCCTCCTCCTCCTCCTCCTCCTCCTCCTCCTCCACTGTGTTGTTTTATAAAGGGCCTTTGCACTGAGCTACATCTCCAGTTCTTTTCATTTTTCATTTTTTGACAGGGTTTTGTTAAGTGCTCAGTTGCCTGGGCTGGACTTGAATTTATGATGCTCTGGCCTCAGCCTCCCAGAGTGCTGGAATTATAGGCTTGCACCACCATGCCTAGCTAGTTCTGAAACATTTTTTCTTCCCAAAGGAAATCCCATACCCTTAAGTAGTCTCTCCCCAATTATCTACCCCAACCCCTGATAACAGCTATCTACATTCTTGCTATTGGTTTAGCTCTACTGGACATTTCATAAATTGAGCTTATATTAGGACTCCCCGATTTTCAGGCCACAGTGGCATGGCAGGAGTGAGTGGCAGGCAAGTGAGTGAACCTTCATCTGTATTCACAGCTGCTCCCCATCAGCAGTGGCATTAGATTCTCATAAGTGCACTAACTTTATTGTGAACTGTGCATGCAAGGGATCTAGCTTGAAAGCCTCTTGTGAGAATTCAAGGCCAGATGATCTGAGGTGGAGTTGAGGCAGTGATGCTAGTGCTGGGGAGTGGCTACAAATATAGATTAACAATAGCAGAGATGTTTGATTGCAGAGACCATGACAAGTCAATCACTCACAGACTCATATCAAGACTCTATCAGTGAGCAGCAAGTGACAAGTCAGCTGCATCTGGTGGCAGGTTTTATAGCAGCAAGTGAGTTGATGCACATCAATTGTACAGTTGCATCTGGTGGCAGGCTTCAAGTGAGAGTTGAACACTTACTTTAGTCTGCACATGTCCCACCCATTATTTTATGTACCACTTCGATCTGCTCCTCTTTCCTACACTGTCCACTTGTTATGGTCACAGTTTTGGTATCCTAGCCAAAATGAGTATAATTCGGACACTGCTCAAAAGCATTTTTGAAAAAGGGGGAAGAATTGATGCTAACACAGCAGAAGACTTTAAGATTGCTAACAAAAGAAAGCTACATTGAAAACTATACCCAGTCCTATTTAAATTATGAGTTCAAGTTAGTGCTTTTATTGTTTGATCAAATTTGCATGCCTATATCTAGTAATCTGAGCAACTATTTTGAAGATAGCAATATGCAATATAACAACCATTGTTAATTTCCTGTCATCTTGTTTTAAAATTCTCTATTTTTTTTCATTTTCTTTAAAAAAAAAGAGATTTAAAAAGTTATGGGTTAATTGCAACAGGAGCTTCAAATTCTCCAAGCCCACTTTGTGTAATATGCAACAATTGGCTATCTGACAAAGCTATTGTTATGGTTTATACATTGTGTCAACTTGAGAAGTCTAGAAGCTTAATTAAGTAACTCAGCAGCTCTACATCCTGGGGTGTAGAGTACAAGCAGTTACCTGTTCATTGTGTCAATCTGAGAAGGTCAGAAGTTTAACTGAGAGACTCAGCTGGGAGTCAGGGTTCTTACTTTGTAAATATCCTCATCCTGTGCAAAGGAAGACAAGATTTGTGAATGCTACACCCACCCTGGCGGGGGTGGAGGGGTGAGGTGATGTCCTGTGTACAATATAAGGGAGAAAAAGAGGCTTGCTCTTGCTCCTTTTTGCTCTGGCTGATGCCTTGATGTGTTGCCCTGGTGTCATGCCACCCTGCCTTGGAACCAGCTGACTATGGACTGAAACCTCCAAGAACTATAAGAAATAAACCTTTCCTCCCCTAATTTTAGGTTTCGGGTGTTTTGTCCCAGCAACCAGTGAAAAGTAACCAAGACAGCTATGAAATGTTCAAACCTCCCTCACCACATGCAGACCAAGCATCCTGCATTAAAAACATTCAAAAGAGAAGAAAATGAGAACACAAAGAATAGAAGCAGTTATCAAAGGCACCACTTCATCAGTGTGTCTGTACCGAGAGCATCCTCCCTGGCTAACCACATTTCTAAAGCCACGAAGTCTTTTACTGCTGAAGAGTTGATCCTGCCTGATGCTAAGGACATTTGTCATGAACTTTCAAAAGGTGGCGGGTATTCTTCTTTTGACTGGCACCATAACTAGATGAATTGATGGAATAGAGAGGATGCTGAGGCACAGTTGTTAGACAGGATTAAAGAGTCACCTTGGTACACAATCTAGGTTGAAAAGTCTACCCATATTGACAAAAAATAACAGTGGTGTTTTTGTGTGGTATATTTTTCAGGCAGATGTGCATAGACTATATTATGCACACTTTTGTTGTCCCCCAGTACCACAACTGCAGAATTAAGTGTTTGAACGACTCCATACCAGGAAAACTGAATTTTGTGTCAGTATATTCATGGACAGTGTAGGTGCCACGACTGGATGACTTTCTAGTTTCATTGCTCAGGTCAAAGAGGTTGCTTAGGAATGTAATTACATGCACTATATCATTCACAGATATGTGCTAGCTAGCCAAAAATGTACCTGTACTTAACGTTTTGCAAGATATAATTAAAATTATCAACTGCGTCATAGAACATGCCCCTAACTCATGTCTATTTGCACAGGTCTGGGAGGAGATGGACCCAGAGTACACGTATCTCTTACACACACATGTGAGATGCCTTTGCAATGGTAGATCGCCGGTCAGGTCTTGAGTTACAAGAACTCCTCCAGAGATTTCTTTTAGAAAAACAGTCACCACTTGCAGTATATTTCAGTGACATAGAATGGGTCAAAAAACTTACTTGTGTGACATATTCAACCTGCTCAAAGAACTAAATCTGCCATTTCAAGGAAGAATAATATCTGCATTCAAGTTGGTAGATACTTTGAAGCTAAATTGTAATTCTAGGAGTGACAAGTGAACATTAGGCATTTCCACATGCTGCAGACATTAGAAGATTTTGAAAGATAAGGAGCCAGGGCCTATCCTTTCCCAACTTGTGCATGATCATCTATCTCAGCTTTCAAGAGAGTTTGATCATTACTACCCACCCATGAAGGGCCTTCAAACTGGGAAGGAATGGATCCATTATCCATTTGTGACCAAGTCAGATGATTGGACTTTGTCCATGATAGAAGAAGATCAGTTTCTTGAGATTGCAAATTATGGTGTCCTTAACAGTGTGTTTGAGACAACTTCAAATCTTCATAAATTCTGGATTAAAGTCAAAGCAAAATATCTTGAGATTTCCACGAAAGCACTGAAAAGCCTTCTTTCATTTCTAACATCTTATCTTTGGGTTTTTCTGCAGTGTCAGCAACAAAAATGAGATTGCGGAGGAGACGGGACTTAAGCAACGTGCTTTGAGTGTCACTATCTCTCATGGCCCCAAGATGGGACTATCTATTTGCAGGAAAACAAGCTCAGGACTCAGACTAATTCTACATTATGGTGCATTGTATAATTATTTCATAATTGTAATAATCATAGAAATAAATAGCACAACAAATATAATTGTTTGAATCATCCCCAAACAATTCCTTCATCCACCATCTGTAGAAAAGTTGTCTTTCATGAAACTGGTCCCTGGTGCCAAAAAGGTTGGGGACTCCTGAATTACATGAACTTTTATGACTGGCGTGTTTCACTTAATATAGTGTCTTCCCAGTTTATGTATCTAATAACATGTATCATCAGTACTTGACTACTTTTGGTATGGATCTTAGTACTTATTACATGGATCTTCATAATTTGTTTATCTATTTGAGTCCCTGTTTTCAATTCCTTTGGATACACAGCTGTTCCTTAGTATTCAAGGAGGACTTATTCCAGGAGTCAAATCGATGGATGATCAAGTCCCTTATACAGAATAGTGTGGTATTGGCAAAGAATGCTCAGACATCCTCCCATATTCCTCAAACCATTTCTAGATTTCTTAGAGTATATAGTACAATGCTCATGCTATGTGAATAGTCGTTATACTGTGTGGTTTAGCAAACAGTGAGAAAGAAAGATTTGTACATGCTCAGTATGGATGCAGTTTCCAACCCCTGTTTATTGATCCACTGTTGGGTAAATCAGCAGGTATGAAACCATGGATATAGAGGACTGACTGTTACTAAGACTGGAATTGCTGGGTCAAATGGTAATTGTTTAACTTTTTGAGAGAACTTCTTAGAGTTCATTGTCCTCTACTTTTATTTAAATGTTGACATTGTTTGAGGTTCAGTCCTACATTGTCCCCTCTTTCCCCATTTGATACTCTCATATATACTTATGGTTTTAATTACCATTGATAAGCTAAGGATTCCCAGACCTGTGCTCTAAACTATATTCCAACCTGTTGACTGCCTGACTGACATCTTTCAGACTCTCTGAACCATTAATTTCAGAACTGGACTCATTTGTGATGGGCACACAATAACACCACCATCCATGTGGTCACCCCAGCCAGGAAAATAGGGATCGTCTTTGACAATCCCTCACTTTCCCTTCCTGTCCACCCCAAGTCCTCTTGACTTGCCCTCTATTTGACCCTTTAATTTGTTCACTCCTATCCCCAATGCCACCATTTCCTCTGCATTCCTATAGATACACTTGCTTAGCTGTCTACATCAGCCTTCTTCTGGTCTCCCTGTCTGTAGACATGGTTCCCCTGATCAATTCTTCACATCATAGTAAAGGGGATTTGTTAAAAAGGCAGATTGGGTAATAGCACAACTAGCTTCTCCACTAGGAGAATATACAGCAGCATGTGTAATCCTAGATGCACATTTCCTCTTTCTAGATCCATCTCGAGTCAGTCCTCTCTTCCTTTTGGTCATACTAGCCTGATTTTGCCAGATGAACTCCCACATCAGGGTTTGGTCTGGATGTTCTCTCTGCCTGGAATGCCAGGCAGACCATTGCCTGGAGAACCCCTCCACCTCTTTCAGTTCTCATCTCCATCTTCCTGGGGAACCTCTGTGACTCTGGTCTTCAACACATTTGTGTAATTATCAATGGAATTCAGGACACAACACCTCAAAAATATGAATGTGGGAAGAATATACTACCCTAAAACATTCCTCTAATGCATATTTCTCATTTTGAGTTGATTATTTTGACAAACCACAGACAAAGCTCCAAAAGTTGCTTGTTTGCAAGAAAAATTTGCATCTGGGAAGGAAAGTCTCCATGTGTAAGGGTGTAACCCTCTCTGCAAGAAGAGGAGAAGGATGGCTAAATTAATAGACTCTGGTCAACAGAATACAGCCACTTAAAACCTCTTATCAAACCTTCACTGGGCTCCTCTTCCCATCTAGTCAGAACCAGGCTTTTCCCTTTGCCTTTCCATAATTTACCTTCACCACAGCCTACAGGAGCCAACCCCATTCCTTTCTGCAGGTCAGGATGGTACATGAGCCGCAACCATTGGGCTGCCTCTTGGACATTCATGCAGTTAGACTTCATTTTTCCTGATTTATCTGTTTTGTGCCAATTTAACACATAGATTGACCAGCCAAAGAACCTAGAAAGTGGGAGAAAGCAATTTTTCCTCCTCTATATCAAAGTCTTCTTTCCTCCTGGACTATAAGTTTTTGGGGTCAGAGCAGTCAGTTTGTTCCCTCTTTTGTAAGTTTTGACTCATGCGGTGACTGCTAGAAGGGTGAGTACTCTCTAGATCAAGGTTAAATTATCATTAAGACATTGTGGAGCTCTAATTAAAAACTGACTTCATATTTTTCCCTTTCCATGGCTCCACTTTTCCCTATTCTTAGAACTTGAATGTCCTTGAAAATCAAGCTTGCAAGGAAACAGAAACAAGGAGGGAAACTATTTGGCTGGATCCCAGAGTTCTGTCAAGAACAATCGCTTTTCACACTCAATTCTGGGAATTCAGGGGAAGGAGGGGGGTCTCCAAGCAGGAATCAACAAGAGTAGAGTACCTTCTCACTCCCCTCACAACACAGGGGAAACCCTGCCCTTCGCTCTCCACACAGCTTCAAACGACACGTAACCCTTTCAGAACGGCTTTGGATTTCCCCTTTTATCATTGTGTTCTTCGTTTTGAAATAATTTTGGCAAAAAAAAGTTGCATCAAACCATTTTTGAAAGAAAGGTGAATGAATGAATGAGTAAAAACAAGGACTAAATGTAGAGGGAATTAAGGATGGAGCCGTCAGGGCCACTCAATGTGGAAGGTAGAACACAATGCAGTTTTACCCAAATCTCTTTGAGATGATGCTAACGGCCAGGTCTCTGCAGAGCTGGGCTCCACACCCAGGGCGCTGTTCTCAGCCACTGTTTCCTGTGTCCCGAGTCATCCCTAAAGGTGCCGCAAATGATACCGACGGCCTAGGTGATTCTCATCCACTCTTTAAAGTACTAAAAAGATTTAAGCAAAGTAAAAGCTTAGCCCCTCCCAGGTAAGGTCTGTGTGGATGGCAGGAAGTGAGGAGGAGCCTTGTACTCACACACCAGGAAGCGCCAGCCCAGAAGACTGAAAAAGTAGAAATCAAATGGATTTTAAGTTGCATTAAATCCAGCACCTGCAGGTCCACTCCAGGGAGACCTGGAGCCACACATTCCTGCCTCAGGGTATGTGGAACCCTCTCGTTCCCTGCTGAAGGCTGTTAGCAGTGGGGAAGATCACCAAATGTTTGACACCAAGTCAGGAAGTAAACCTCTGAGTGATTCCACCCCTGCCTCCGCCCCCTCCTCCCCCACGCAGGCCACAGCAAGTAACACAGGACTCACCCAAAGCAGAACCGCTGTGGATGGCCATGTCATGCTCCCGGCCTTCGTGCCCTCTCTCTGGGTGGGCACGCAGGCTGTGACAGCTCGTCCTTGTGCACGGTTATGCTTCCGTCTGGCTGCAGCAACTGGGCTTGCGTCTAAGGGCAGCAGTAAGCATTTCTCCACTGGGCAACCGCACACGTAGGCTGTGAGTGGTGCATGTATGTGTGGGGTTTTCCTTCCGGTTGCTCTGAGGTGATGTTGTCTCAATTCATTTCCTGTCTGGGCCTCTTCTTTTTTTTTTTTTTTCTTCCTTCTGTCAGAGCTTTTGATATGCTGAAGACACTTTGCAGTTTAGGGATAAGCAAGAAATCTACATCTTATGTAGATTTGTTTTTTCTAGAAAACTGAGTGACCCTTAAATTAATAGTGCAATGAAATTCTGTTTAAATGTCTTTTTCTTAGTGGTATAGGTGTGATTGAGGAAACATAGGATATTAAAAGCCAGCTGAATCGGGATTTTGCATTTTCAAGAATCCATTATGTTCTAGAGGGTTCTACTGCAGATTGACACGTTCTTTCATACGCCAAGTACTCATTGAGCTGGTCCACTACAACTGGAACAAGATTCAGGGCTCAGACCCCAAATGGAGACTCTCCCATTTACGCTGTGATACAGAAACTTAGATTTGTGCACGTGAAAGGGAATTTGGAAGTCACCCCACCTCTAACCCTTTGTTCTCTTCTGTAGTTTTCAGTAGCAGGCGGAGGCGAACAGGTTTTGAGGTGAGCCACCAGGACTTGAATGACAGCTCTAACTTTTAAACACTTCTGTCCTTTCTTTGCCTAACCTTCCTGATCTGCAAAAGGGGAACAATCATAGGAGTGTTGTGAAACTTAAATGATTTAGTGTCTGGCATGAATCAAACAAGTACTATGAAAGTGTCTGCTATATTTTTAGTTGTGAATTTTTATTATCATCAGCTGAAAGTTTTGCTTTTTATCCTTCTCTTCCTCATTGTTCATTTCTTGCTGCTGTCTCGAAAATGACTTGGGCACAGAGTGGATTGAGAGGAGAGAGAGGTTTCAACAACAAATGCTGCACAAAGGACAGGAACTCAGTGGTGCCTTATGTCTTTGTTTGGGTTTCTGCTTGCTCTGTCACCAAGACAAGGAAAGGGCTTCCTAAGTCCCATTGCATCGCATGCAGCTCATGTTGTGTGTTGCATTCTTGGAGCTTCTTGTGTGTGTGTGTGTGTGTGTGTGTGTGTGTGTGTGTGATGGTAGGAGATTGTACCCTAGGTCTTGTGCTTGCTAAGCATACCCTCTTATCACTGAGCTATAAGCCAGGCCCTCTTATGTTGCTTGGTTTTAATTTCCTGAAAGATTTTACTGAATTCAGGTCCATGTCTTTTCTACTAGTTGCACTGATGCAAATCTTGTTAAAGAATATTCCACCCATAAAAAGATGGCACTTTAAACAAATAAAGAAACATATACTTGACTCAAGATCTTTCACAGTTGGCCCTTATAAGTACATCAAAAACAAGAACATCTATATCAATGTGTTGTACAAATATTGCTTCCATAAGCAAAATCGGCAATATTCATTAAGATACTCTGGTTTATTCTCTCTTCCTCTCTCCCTTATAAAACCAATCTTGCATACATGATATGTATCAGAATCTCTTCTAGATTCCAGGTAGAAATATTCTATTTCTAATTTATATTTTATAAGGCAGAGTCTTCATGCTAAATTGATGGAGATAGAAGAAAAGTCCAGAAAGTACATGTTTTATCTAAATAAAACCATTTTCCATTATATTACATCAGGCAAGCAATTATTTTCTTTATCAAGAACTTAATTTTGGAAACAAACTAGTCAACCTTTCTGGTAAGCTGTGCAAGCCATGCGGGTTCCAGGAAGAGAAAAGTCAGATAGCGCCTCCCATGAGCCTACTGGTGTGCGGGCTGAGAATCAACCGCCACCCCCCCATCCCATAAGCAACCGGCTGATTTGGAGGACAGGCTGAGTTGACAGCAACTGAGGTACATAAAACAACTAAATGCTTGTATTGTTTGGTTGATTTTGCAGGCCTGGGGCCGGAGGTCTAAGCATCTCTTGGGAGGATGACAGTATGCAATATAGCAAATATGGGGGAATTTCCTTCTATCTTGTTTTTGAAATCCAATATTGTTCTATTTTGCTTTGTTCTAATTGATTGTTTTGCTTTAGTCAATATTGTGCTTTGGTTGGCTTTATTCTATTTTGTTTTTGGTTTGATTTTGCTATACCTGATGGAATGGGCAACTATTGTGAAGATAACAAGATACACTATGGTAGCTACTGTCGTTTTCCTAGTATCCTACTTTGAAGTTCTGTACCAATTTTGCTGCTTTGTTTGGACTGGCTTTGTTCTGTTTTGTTTTGTTGGATTTTACTGTCTTTAAAATAAAAAAAAAAGAACTTAATTTTGATATCTAATCTAAATGTACAGATTTTAGAAAATACAATTTACTATTTTGTAATATGACTTGAATATTAATACCATCAAATTTCTAAATCTTGATGGTCTAAGCACACAGAAAAAGCTCAAATTTGGCTTGTTTTTTATAAGGTACTTTAGTCTGACAACTTGATTATCCTTAACTGTTTTTCACTTATGTGGCTTCTTTTCTCACTTTAATTGCCTGATTCTCCTACTGCTGAATTTTTGAGAATGGAGAGAGTTTGTCTTTTAAGGAAAAATGAGTAACTAAAATTTTTATTTGAAAATAGATGAAAATTATTTTAGAAAAATAAGTTATTATTTTTCCCATCTGGAAGATGCAGGATTTCTATGTCTGTTTTTTTACTTATAACTTAGATATTTTTCTTCTTTTTCAGTTTGTTTTCTTTTCTTTTCCCTATTTGATTAGTGGCAGATTATGCTACATGTCAACATTTTGACAAACCACAGATGGTATGGTAAAAACAAACAGCTATAATTTCTGATCACTTTATCCAGTGAAGACAATGTTTACGTTTTCCTTCTCATCTAAACAGTCTTCTGGACTGCTTTAATTAGCTTCATGCCATCTTCCTTAGCTGGAATCTTGATTAATCTCACAGAATGGTTTATAAGTACCTGTTAAGCAGTAGTCATACCCCAGACAACTGCTTTGAATTGGTCATGGATGTTTGATCTAAGGAGCAATTGTGCCATGTGAGGCAGAAGTGAGGACAATTTCAGATTTAAAAAGCTGAGAAATCTGTAGCCAAGGTGTGCATGTGTATTTATGATTTGTTTGACTCGTTTCCTTCCATGACTGTGGACAGCATTAGCCATGGGGAATCAGCTGCCCACTAAAGAATCTAAATGAATATGCTTTAGTTGGTTTGGCAAGTTTTAAGAGCAAAGTTCTCTGGTATTTTAATGCATGCCTCATTCCTGCTTGGGAATGGGAGTTGGTCTTGTGATTTTCATTTTTACGTGAGGAAATCAGAACTTCAAACAATCCAGTTGATTTGTCCGTTCAATACCTCTGCGTACCTAAAACTTCTCCTGAAATTTTCTGGGCATTCTTGATACATCAGTCCACAAGACAGAGGCCCTCTCAAGAACCTAGCAGCTTAGTTGGAAAACTGTCTACTAAGATAACAGTTCTTATTAACTGGTTCACTCTGTGATTTTAAAAACATTATTAAACGTGCACTATGATGAGTGAAAAAAAATGAATGAGAATCAGCTCTTTCCCCAAGAGAGGTTACAGTCTAACAGCGTCATGGTTTCGATGTGTCACTGGCAATTCATGTGTGGGAAACTTAATCTACCATTCATATGCCATGGTGTTTGGAGGTGGAGCCTTCGGGAGGTGATTAGGTTTTGATGAAGTCATGAGGGTGAGGCCCCCAGGGTGGCATTAGTGGCTTTTATAAGATGAGGAAGAGATGAGGAAGAGATGAGATAGGATAGATCGAAAGGAGGCAAGAAAAATTGGTTTGAAAATTATATTTTGATAAAAACTGAAGCCTCAGGACAAAAATGAAAGTTATCTCCCCTCACCATGTCTCTCCGCCCTCCTAGGAAACTCATTCCAAGAATTCCTGAGAGTCCTTAAAGATACAATAAAACTGTAAATTGGGCCTGTGCTTTAAACCTGCAAATTAAACCTGTAATTTTCCTCCTGCAGACAGCCCTATTAAGTGGACAGCGTATCTCTAAATCTTCACACATGCAAATGGTTTGCATTCTAACCTAACCCACATCCTAGGTATCTTGAAAACCCCCAAGAACATATAAAAACTCCCAGCCCAGACCATAATGCATCTTACTTCTAGTTCTCCCACTTCCTTTCTGAGTGTGTGGTGCTTTCTGCCTAATAAGTCGTTCTCTGGCTTTCCCTGATGCTTCCTGAAATTCTTTTCTGTGACCTAAGTCAACAGTCCTACAATCTGCCCAGTGGGTAGGGTGAACAAAGTCCGCATCTCTTCCTGGAGACTCCATCTAGTGATAGTGAAATCCAGGCCAGAACACTCCGTCTCACCATATGATGCACCACAAAGCCCCCCCTCACCAGACACTGGAGCCACATTCTTGGGCTTCCCTGTTTCAGATCCATGAGCCAATAAACTTCTGTTCTCCATGAATTACCCAAGCTCAGGCATTTCATCATAGTACCAGAAAACAGATAGAAAAAGAAAGAAGACATGGAAGAATGAGCCTCACGTGCCTTCTTCTATTATCCTGTCCCTTGTGATCTCCTTTTCTTTCTTCCACAGCTGAGCTCCTGGGTCTTTCTCCTCTCCAATCAGCACAATCTCAGTCCATCAGCAGAGTTCTGGCACCTGTGGCCCTGACAGTGCCAGAACCCATGACCAGCTCTTTCAGCAGCACATACAACACTGATTTCTTTGTTCTTGCCCCTTCCCAGTGTTTGTTTACCTTGATCATTTTTGGCTTTGGGCAGATGAACCCACTTTCTCTCCACAGCTACCTGGACTCACTAGAGACAGTTAACAAAGGCCAATATGCTTCCTTCAAATTCTCTGCCAATAACCTCAGCTGGCATCCTCCTGCTCTGCAAGAATCTGCTTCTTCTTATTTCGCTGACTACCTGCCAGGGCTTTGTCAGCAGGTAGAAAGTAGAGGTCGAGGTTTTCTCACTCTCTGGAAGCCATGAGTCCAGCCCTTGCCTGATGTTTGCCTGAGATGAGATCCCTTAATGTGAGAGAACATCAGGGACCCCTTATGGTCCCTGCGGAATTTCCCCGTCCCTTCCAAGCTGCTCCTCACTCTCTGTTTATTCATCCGTCCTCTGAATGATAGCCTCAAGCATCACCACCTCACCCATGGTGCTGGTCATAGCTACCATTGTTAAAAGCGCATATTCTTAGGCAGTAAATGACATTTGCAAAACTGAGACCATTCTTCCAGTTTATAGAACAGCTCTTTGAAGAAACATGAGTACTGGAAAAAGCAAAAAATGAAGGAAAACAGTTCTCATAAAAAGGCAATGGATAGCAAATTTCAAAACATTCTGATTTCTTGGAAGCATCCTTTTCATTAAAGCATTTGGCAAGCACAAATTTCTTCATGACACGTATCTTGTTCACCAACCTGCCTCCCTTCTTGTTTGTTTGTTTCTATTAGTTTGTTGTTTTTTTTAAAAATACCAACAATACCAGATATGGTGGTCTATACCTGTAGCCCCAGCACTTGGAAGGCTGAAGCAGGAGGATCTCAGTAACTTCAAAGCCAGCCTGGGTTACATAGTTAGTTCAAAGCCAGCCTAGACTACATAGTGAGACCCTGTCTCAAAAAAAAAAAAAAAAAAAAAAAAAAAAAAAAAAAAAAAAAAAAAAAAAAAAAAAAAAAAAAAAAAAAAAAAAAAAAAAAAAAAAAAAAAAAAAAAAAAAAAAAAACCAAAAAAACAAAACAAAACAAAAAACTGTATTTAACATGATGAGAAATGAGATATGAACATTTGCATTTAAGCATTAGTAAGTGTCCCTTAATATTTTTACAGTGCTCATTGTATAACATATACACAATGAGCATATTTACATTTGTGTACAAGTTAAGTACTGGAAATGAAAACCTGCTTGTTGATATATGCGTCTATTCCAAAAAAAAAAAAATCATAAGTTCGTTCTTTCAAAACACCTACACATTTAATTTTTAATTTTTTTAAGAAAATCACCTACCTTTTCTTACTAAACTTTGACTCGCCAAAAACTAATTCAGAAAATCTGTCAGTGTTAATTTTTCTAGAATTTAAAAATCTACATATAATCCTTTTTTTTGTAAGAAACTAGGATTTCAAGTCAAGCTGAAGTAGCAGGTGAGCATCAGCCCTCCTTCAAGCCCCTCGCCACCCCGCTTTGCCCACAGTGAGCCCCCGCTCCACAGGATGCAGGCCTTCTCCGGGGCTTTGCACAAATCCGCATGACCTCGGCCAGTCTGCGGCCATGCCTGCTGCACCCTTGCCCTGGAACCCGAGACTGAGACCACTGGGCTTCATCATTGTGGGGACTCCATGAAATGCCTTTCTAGGATCACCCAAAACAGTAACCTGCAGAAAACATCTTATTCGTGATACTACGAGAAAAGAAAGCATTGCTGCTTCCAACAGCTGAAAAGTTCACACTCCTCAATTTCTTTGAGTTCTGCTCACTTGTTTTCTGAGTGTTTAGGAGTGAACATTTACATCCAACTGTTTTCCCTCTGAGTAGCGATTCACAGCTCAAATATCGATGGACTTTCACCATTGGATACAGTGAATTTTCTGGATATCCCTTCATGCCTACACAATCATGTCACTTAAAAAAAAATCAAGACATCACTCTTCTCCTTACATACAAATCTGTGCTGTCCTTGACCATGACCCCAGTCACAAGGAGTGACCACCACATGCTGTCATTATTCTTACCCACTTTTTTCTTCACGGTGACTGATTCCTTACTGCTCTTTTCCTCCCGTTGACTCTGAGTACTATCCAATTTTGTTTTAGTTTTCGTTTTTGTTTTTGAGACAGGGTCTTGCTGTGTAGTTCAGACTGGTCTTGAACTCACTGTGTAGCCTCAGCTGGCCTTGAACTTGCTGTTCCTCTTGCCTCAGCCTCCAGAGTGCTGGGATTACAGGTGTGTGCCAATATGCCTGGCATCACTATCCCATAGTGACAGATTCATATTTTTAAATTGAGGATTTTTTTTTACTGATCCCCAGTAGTTAAAATCCCAGTACTGGCTGGACGTGGTGGCATATGCCTGTAATCCCAGCACTCAGGAGGCTGAGGTAGGTGGAGTGCTATGAGCTTGAGACCAGTCTGGGCTGCAAAGGGAGTTCAAGGCCAACCTGAGCTGCATTGTGAAACCCTGTTTCAAAAAGACAAAAACTAACAAACAAACAAAAAACTAGTACTGTTTACTTCCTTTGATTTTTATCTAATGATTTCACTCGATGACAAGAGCGATTTAAAAAGGGAACTCCATTTGCTCCTCCTCT